>LUCH01003897.1:17372-31993 GCA_013368495.1 Paragonimus heterotremus
TAAAGTAGCTGCTTTAGCTCTTGTACTGGTATTCCCACGTTGATATTATTACTTTCAGTATATTGTCCGACAAAATCAATCGTTTCACTCAGTGGGATATTAGTGAAAAGAGATGTGACATCAAGCAAGAATATACGCTTGCCTAGTACGTTCAACTGCTTTAATATTTCAACAAATTCAAAGGAATCCCTCAAGCTATGAATGGCTAGTTTCTTCCTAACCGGTTCTAACAGCGTGGCAAGCCATTTTGCCGTTGCGTGGTACGGAGAATTGTACATATCTAAAATCGGTCGTAGTGGTACACCTATAAATACAGCACCCCTATACGTTAATTTTGCACAGAGGGATTACTTTCGTTTCCCCGACGTTTTTGGTGTCTTGGAGGAACATCGGGATTTTCCGGTATTGGGGATGTGCGCGTCGTGTTGTTGCAGTGTTTATTTTGAAAATTTGACTTGTCACAGTTTTTGTGGTTACAACACAGACTTCAACCAGCATCTTTGAAAAAGAAGCACTAGACTCGAGTTTCGCTCTTGTTAAAGCTCGTCACTGGTGTATATCCTTGTCACGATTGGGATTAGAAGTCCGGTCACGCTTTTGTGAGACAATTGTGTTGACCGCCGTTGACTTCACACTAGGCAGGACAGAATAATCATATTTGGACTTTCGACCACTTTTGCGTATGCTTCATTTTGCTTGATTATTTTCCTACCGTACCATAAAGTGTTGTCGCTGTTCATTATTTCCCATAGTCATTGACTGGTTAAGTGTTTGCTCCTTTAGGTTTTTCTACTTCTTGTCGTTCACTTTTCAACCATGGCTTTCCCTCATAACGTCACGGCTTATTTAAGAACCGTTGATATATTGCTGTTTTTTGTGTGTTGTTACTGCTGCTAGCGACAAAAGTGCAAACCTTCGTTTTGTGTCACGCGTTCAACGATCTTCTAGATGATTTCTTCATATCGAATAAACCAAATGATCGCCCGTCTTTAACAGGTTGCTATGGTAGACGGGATTAACAACGGATGTCAATTTGTGAACCTGATTGGGCCTACTCAGCCTGCGATCATGTTTATTGAGGACGTAGTTGGTCATACCTTTATACCTACACGATTGTAAACTACCATTTTCACGTGTTCCGGGCTATGCGAAGCTCAAGTATTTAACCTTATGGAAACCGCGTGAATTGTGTCAGACCACAATATGCGGTCCTCGTTTCTTTGTATTGCTTCAAAGACCACTGACCTGTTTCACTAATATGATTTCGAATGGCCGTTCCGTTGGTCGTACATCCAGACTGTGTTAAGGTACTGTCGCACTGAGCACTGCTGGTTGCTGAGCCTTGGTACTACCGTGTTTATCGATTGGCTTGCTCCTACTCCGTTCATAGTCCGATCAATCAGCGCATGTGTTAAGTTGTCTTAGTATTACAGTTGATGGAATTTGATCTCACTGGTTCCTCGTACGGTAGCTCGGCTTGTTTCACAGTTGATTTTCTGCGTGAATTTCTGACGCGGGGTTTGCAAGTTTTTCATTGATTTACAGCAGCAATGTGACTGCACACTGAACACGCTGTCGTATTTTGCTTATGTGCTCTTCTGTCTCATTTTTCCACGACTCAATCAGTGATCTGAAGTGACTGCGTGATTCTAGTTAGTGTGATAGATTTCGTGTGTGTTCCGTGGCGCAGTCTTTCTCGTGGTTCCCAACCGACGCTATGTATAGGACTCAGTCAATCCAGACTTTGATTCGTGTTTCCGAGTTGTGCATGTGAGTATCTGTGTCGTTCAGAATTCGCACGTGAAATCTACTATGACGAACGTACTCTTTTACACAATACCTGCTTAAAAACGGTAGGGTGTGTATTAGTTGAGTTTTCTGTTTACGGCATGATAATGCACCCCTCCCTAGATCCCTAGTTCACTGGCATGAATGGCTCTCGCTAACCTAGGAATTGTATATCGTGTTCCGCTCCCGTTCTGGGAACGCTGTCTATGTTTGGAGACGGCTAATTTGGTTCAGTGGTATGTGTATTGCTATCGTAGGACGGAGTTGTCTGTAAAGTAAGAACAATGAATAAATTTACAAGTTTGGGCACGAGATTTATGAACTAAACATCACTCGCTTACTCTCATTTTATGTCTAACACAGGACGGTTTCTTTGTAATTGTACGTCACTAGTAATCACTGGTATGTTATTATCGACGATAACAGACGTTAGCGGCTTCGAACATAATCGATTGTTTGGTTGCATATTTAAACCCTTGGTCATCTAGTTCTGCTCACTTGATGAGTTCCCTCTCTATTCCCTCTATCCTTGTCTGAAGGCAACCCACTCATATGTGATGTGTTGCACCGCTGCATGTCATTTTATGTCGGCGACAGGTGATGCGGTGAACTTGTGAATTTCGAGTCACCCAATTGTGTGGCAAATGTGAACTTCGGCTGCATTCCAATCAATGGTTCGAAACGTTCCGAAACTCAGGATTCATCATCATCATCATAACAGCCATGGGCCTGACCAAAAGGTACTGTGGCTCGGAGCGCCGCTGACCTCAACAGTCACATGGAATATCCTGGAAGAAAACGATACTAAGAAGGTTGAACAGTACTAAAACAACACACTAAACGGAAGAACTAGAAATGGTATGGATGCAGGTACGCCATTGACTGCGACACACTACCGTCTCCGATAGCTTCTCTAACCAGCGATTTGAGTGATCACGAGCACCCCATTCAGGCAGGCGACACCTACCCACTCTGCTCAGTGGAGCAGTCAGGGTCTTCGAATTTCGTGACCACGTTGTTGCTTGACCACCATGTGGTTTACCAAACTGTTGGTGGCCTCAGTATATAATGCTCAGTACGGTAGACACTCAGCTGGCATAGGAAGTATGTGACTTAACCATCGCAAGCTGTGCACCGTGAGTAGTTGACCAGTTGTTCGCGCATCCCCAGCGTTCTGGAATACGTGTCGGTGAACGACCACATAGCTCACGCGATCAGTCCACTTAATATGGGCTGATTGGTAGAGACAACGATGATCAAACACAGCAAGCCTGTTAATATCTTCCTTGCAAACAGGCCACGTTTCCGAACCATAGATCAAAACAGATCGCACACAGGCATTCTATACCCTTCCATTCGATGAAAACCGGACGTCCTTCCGAAGCCACAGATGATGCAGTTTGGCAAAGGCAACTCGTGCCTTTGCTATCTTCGCTGATATCTCATCAGCAATATCACAACAGGCTGATGAGATAGTGCTACCCAAGCACGTGAAATTGTCTACAGCCTCACGCGGATTATCTTCAATAAAGAAAGAGTCACAGTTTCTATGCCTTTGTCTCCAAAAGTTGTGCACACAATCTGGCCTTCCGCGCTAACTATTTTACTTACCTTCATTAATTACATAGTGTTTGTTTAAAATGGATGTCGTCGGATGTTTCCTCAACCGTTTGAACGTGTGGAGATATTTTCTTGGTTATCGCTCGCCTCTTAGCAATCAGGTGTGAGTATTGCTTTACTCATTATGTCACTGAGTTCTCTTCTATTGAGATAATCGGTTGCCGGTTGCTAAGACCTTCTACCTGAGTCATAGCATCATATGGTCGGACTCATTGCCTTTTTTGAATGCACGTTCTACGGTGTTGCTTATCCTCCTATTTCTTTTGAATATAACGCGTGATGCATTTAATTCTCAAAAATAATTTTGCTCTCATGCCTGGTGACAGCCGGGTCCGAATGCTGGACCCTACCGATATCAGCCGAACAACCATGAGAAGACAGCTCCAGGTATAAAAGAAGTTCACTGGAGCAACTCGATCCATTATCCCTCTGCCCTGCTCAGACAATCACTATCAGTATAGAATCAAAAGGTTCAACCGTGTGTTGTTAATTCTGTAGATGCTACAAACAACCCTTGTCACTTGTGGATATTTTGCATACGATTAATTGAAAACTTCAATCTCTTGAGGGTTAGCAGACGATATTCCTCACGAAATTCCGAATTTTCACCACAGATTTTTCCGGCATCATGCAAGCTTTGTGTTTCACATTGACTAGGTAATCTTCGTTTCTGGACTTTTGTATGTGATGACTGAGTGTTTATTACTTCTTCCCCTTAACGTTACTTCAATGTTATCCTGACTTGATTCTCTGTGCATTTGAGGTGTTCGAAAGGCCCATGTTGGTTACTTGTTTGATCGATTTCGTTTTTTTTTAAACTCTTGGAAAAGGTTTATTCGCTTGTCCATTCATCTATCTTTTTCCGTAACAGGCTTCCCGTCTACTTTATTTTATGGGTGAGCTTTTGAACCGTCGGGATGGCAAAAAGATCCGCCCGTTCTCGCCAGAACACGGTACGGTCAGGTGAGCTTACTGGTTGATACAGTTAGCCAGTGATTCCTTGTGATAGATGTTCGTTTTTGAAATTCGGAGCTCTTCAAGTGTGACTCATACTTACATTGATATTTTGCAAGTTGAAGTATCGTAATAACTAAAAAAGATAGAAATGTAAACAGTTGCCGTTGTCACTGAACATACATGTCAACCAATGGTGTAGTGCCACTAACAGTAATGATGGTGATGCCTTTCTGCATTTGGATTTTACGCCATGTCCAGCACACATGTATATAAATGTATATATAGTGGTATTTTTATTCATTAGGTATCAACTCTCAGCAGTCCTTTCACTATCACACTAGAAAACTGACAGTTTTCAACCTCTCATCCTTTGAAGTTTCACAAATTGTCTGTTATTCGTGATTTATTTTCACCGCTTATCGATTTGTCCTCTTTAAATGATGTCTAACAGAAAATGGAACAAGTTCGAGCAGACCGAATATCTCGAATGAGATTACTTTTTGTTGTGCTGGTTCCAGTATATTGGACCATCGTCTGAACTAGAATTTGATGTTTTGCTTGCTCTACTCTTATGTAGGAATTTGTATATCTATTTCAACGACGCCTTTCTTTTGATTGCGTTTCGTAGTGTCTGATTCCTGGTTGTTGTGTATATTACCTTAGCATGGTGATCAGGCTTGTGCTGTACGTCATCCTCAAGGTCTCTGCTGCCTGGGACTTCGATCCTTCTAAGTTTACCCATGTCAGATCAAAAATAATTGCACTCACAAGTTTGTATGTTGCACTGCTGACTACATAGGAACGCTTGGACAATAAGGCACGGATCTGTGAGTATGTAGTAGAATCGTTTATAATTGCAACGCTGCTGTCTTTCGCGTTTAGAAGGAGAGTGTTAGAAAAGATACCCTCAAACAAAGAACACTCCGACCACTCAACGGTTGTGCGTGACCACCGACCTTTTACCTTGTACACTCGAACGACCCTCATCCATTCTCAAGAGCTTGATGTATCCCTCGGTACTTCCACTGTCCACAACAGTAATCGAAATGAATTGTCAACTTCTTATTCACTGTACCATCGAACGACGTTGCCCCCCCTCCACTTCAAAGTGAGCCATTGAGTTCTGGTATTCCCCCTCCAGGAAAACCGTATATCTTGTTGCCTAGCCGGTCAGACTTTTGAGTCAGAGGCTCCGGAGAAGGTACCTCAAAAACGCCCGTACTCCCATTATCTGATAGTTCAGATTTTCAAGTTAGAGATTGGGGATGGAGTCCCCAAGAAAATCCTGTTTCCTTTTGTTTCACAGGTCCAATTGTTGAGTCACTGACTCATTCTAAAGCCCCACAACGTAAGACGTTGTTTGTTAGGATATGAAATATGCGTACACTGCTGTATCGATGCAATACCGGACGGTCGGAATGCCGCAATACACTGGTCACTGTGGGACTGAAGCACTACCACATCGATGTCGCAGCAATGAGTGAATCAGCTTCGAGAATCATATGCTAGGTGCATCCTAAGCTTGACGGGTAAGCCGGCATATGGTGCTCGGGGGGCGCAGTGTCTGTTCCACGATAATTGACCACATCAATTCTTTGGTGATAGATGAACCGCACGGCATAAGCCCTCACATCATGTCCATGCACCTGCGTCGGGATAAGTTTGTCACATTATTTAGTGTTTATGACTCAGCTATATATCACACTAATGAGACAAAGAACCAAGTCCATATTCACCTGCCCGCCTCAGTTCTCTCGACACTAATGAATGACCAACTGTTTCTTCTGGATCACTTTAACGTGCTGGTTGAGCGCAGCTGATGATCCTGATCAGGAGACCATATCTCACGGCATTGGTACAATCGTTGAGATTACTGATCGTCTTCTCCACCTGCATCCTATTCATGGACTGGCTACCACAAACACCCGAAGCTAGCTGGATGCGAGCGGTGTCATAACGTCAACTCACTCATGAAACGACCGTCACTATTTCTTGAACTACGTAATTGTGCTACATTCGCGAGATACGTCCTGCGCGAGTGATACGCTGAGCTGAATGTAGCATGGATTATAGGCTGTCCAGAACAAAAAATGTTTGCAAGCCCGTTTATGGTAAATCATCCGAACAATGGTGGAAACTGGACGTTAGAAGATTTCATGACTGAAAGACGGTATTTCGAAGTGCATTTGTCGTTCATCTGAATGGCGCTCTTCTATCCATTTCCCCTAACGCTATGTGGCAACACTAGAAGGAACAAATCATGGTACCAGCTACCAGGACGATCGGTATCCGGCATCTGGAACGTCCGGATTGTTTCAGTGGCAGTAACGCACCTATCCTCAACTCGACACCACAGGTGAATGAGACGTTTCCGCAATTGACGCAGGCAGTGAAGACAGAAGAACTGCACTCCGTAGTGTTCACAGCATTGCAGAATCACAAACGACTGATAGAAAAGGCAACGTGGGTTGATACAGGGCTACGTTGACCGCCAACAACACGAGCAATTCTACTATTCCTCCGAGGCGATTTTTGACCTATTCGTCCAGTGTGCTGAATTATTGATTGACAACGACTCTGATTGAATGAGCTCGATCTTAGTAGCTAAATTGGCTAACTGCTATTAATTAGGTGATCATGACTGCCACAACAGTGTGTCAAAGCTTTGCTTCCTTTAACACATTTAGAGGTGTCGTGAGCTAATGTGCAGTTGCGAAACGGATGGGCTGCAAGGAAAGATGGGTTATCAAGGGAAATCCTAAAACATGGCGGCTCGGTTTTGGAACGTGCTTTGTTCCATTTGGTTTATTTTATTTGGGAACAGGCAGCAGTCCTTCTGAATACTCCGACCATACCTCTGTTTAAAGGTCAGAGTGGTAAACAAACAGCCGAAAGTTATTAGGGGTCACTTACACTGGAAGGGTCTTATTGCTGAACCGACTCAGTACGGAGGTTTTGGAGACCAACGTTCCCGAGGAGCAATGTGGATTTCGGGTGAGTCACAATGTAGTCAACATGGTGTCCACTACTCGACAGATCCTGGAGGGACGTCGTGAACGCAGCCAGCCGCTCTATATCCTCATGGTGAATTTCAACCATGTGTTAGATTCAGCAAGTATTGTGGACGGCACTTTGTACATTTGGATTTCCAGGGAAGTTTGTCAATTCATTTAAAATGTAGTTTGTAGTGGCAAACGTGCACTCCTGTTGATCAACTTCTGATGATTTTGACATTTCCTAGGGTGTGAAAGTGTATTATGCCTGGGACTCAACCCTGCTTAGTTCACATAGGAACGCTAATAGTTGCCATTCACACTTCAGAGGACGATGTGAAAGTTGACTACCTCACGGATGGCTGCTTGTTGAATATTCGATGTTTTGTTGCCGCAACTGGGCCATTAGTTCGACATTACACATTGTTTACAAATGTCAGTGGGCTGTTTACGCACAGTGAAGAGGCACTTCAACGAGCGACTGCACCATCAAAATTTGGTTTGGATATCAACAGTGGGTAAAACATTTTCTTTCAACTTTCTCTTAGTAGTGGTCCTATTCTCACAATTGGAATCCTCACCGATATATTCGTTGTGGATCGTTGAGCAGACTTGGATGGAATTCTTTCGACAGATCTGTCCGTCGGCAGCCAGTTGTGAAATTGCATGGCAAAGGTTAACGCAGTCAGTGTATCGCACAATAAACGTTTTGTTTATCTCTCGGTCCAAATTTGAACGTTTGTTTTTCCCTCCATCATATATATATGTGCATAAATATATGATCCTATAAAGAAGTGCTTCTTTCACATTCGCAATGTTTCTCTCTAGCACAGATCTTACCATTGGGGTCTTTGTATTATTTTCGCTTCTGAGAGACAGGCACTTCACTTTCATACTAACCTACCACCTGTCTAAACGGCATCGCCGCCTGGTCCCTCAAGACCCCAACTCACACGCCTCTCGGTCCTGATTCTTTTGAGTTTAAACGAAGTACGGGTAGGAATGGCGCAACACAAGCCACTTGTGGTAATTGTAATGTGCAGACGTCCTTTGATTTCGAGTAACATGACAGGTTGATCCGGAAACGGTTACTGCTAATCTTATTGTCCGTAGTGTGTTAAGTGTGCTGCTTTTCGGATTCCTGACCTGAGTGTCTATCCAAAGGTCACACTCAGTTCAACTTTCAGATGTTTATTTTCATGTGCGCGGGAATAAGTTTAGTGGCTCACTAATTCTCCATTTCGCATTTACGTGTGTATGCCGAATCATTACGCTTGCACACAGGATAAACGGAGACATTGGTTGTAGGGTGCAATTGCATGCTTCAGATTCATGATTTCATGTAAGCTTATTGGCTGTACATGTAGGTTAAATCCATTCTGCATTTGATCGCCTTGTTTCTTAATCATGCTAAGCATTACAACCTTAGTCGTTCCTCATGTGCTCATATAAAGGTGACCAAACGGTTGTCGATTTGGGTTTCACAGAACTCATAATCTCTTTTTTATGTTGTATGGTGAATGTGACTGTGTTTGAATGCATGCCATGGACGCACCGTCGACGCAACATCTCAACAGTACCCTTCTGTGATAACGAACTTCAACACCAATGCTTCCTAGTCAGGCAGACCAGGCTGCTTTATTTATTAAGGCTCTAAGATCAGGCTTCCACCCTTGTTGTATTGACATATTTCGGCATTGTTCTGCTTTTGACAGACTGATCGCGTTTGTTTCTTACCCCCATCTTCGTTGCTTTGTCTTCCTATTGCTCATAACCCGTCGCGAGTTTTCTTCCACTCATTCGGAGTTCTTCGTTTTGTGTAGGGTTCGGCGACACTTACCTATTTCTTGTTGTACTAGGTCGTAACAGACATACTTGTTGCTTTGGTGAACATCAAGAATGATTCATAGGTACATATGAATAATAACCCTTGTGGATTCTAAATGGCATTATCAGTTATCACCATTTACTACGTGTTCTTAGACTTGACCACGTTACTGCTAACTGTAAACTTGTGCATGATTTTCTGCAGTAACCGTCGATTCCCTGGTTAAGGCATTCACTTCCATTATCTTTTTACAAATGATTTTACTGTATTCTTCGTCCTTTACCTGAATCATGCAGCTTTTTATCACACTTTTAAACTGTCGCCTTTCACATCAGATTGCGTATTCTTTTGGATTTACGTGAAGAGGACAAGTCGGGCGAGAATGAATGGAAATCGGTGCCCAAAGAGAAATCGGAAGTATTCAAATTGCGCGCAAAGACTGGCAAACGTCTGCTGGTTGGATTCTCACAGATCAGCGGACTTGCCCAAATCTTTATCGAGAGGTGAGCTACACACTCTACCTATCGCTAACGGTTGTCAATGGGTATTCGTTCTTGTATACTTGCCGTCTGAAAGAATGACGTTTTACCCTGACGCTACCGCTTCTCATATTTCAATGGGATCGGTTTTTCTTAAGCTCTCTCTGTGATCTAGATGTAGCTACAGTTACATTGCCTTGTGGTTAAGCGACTGATTGAATAGAATGCTAACATCTTGTGACCGCACTTTCGATACTACCATTTGGCCGGTTTGTTCACTCTCTTCAAAAGTACTTTTAATTATTGAGAGGGAAACGGTTACATTTGTGATTCAACTGCTTTTTTCTTCATCCATCTGCTAATCTGGAAGCGTTCGCCGACTGTTATTCGCCTCGACCTGCCTTTTTGTGGCCCATCTGTATTGGTTCGACATCCTTTGCATAACCTGATGTGTCCTTATAGCTGTTTGTTCTTGCCTTCATTCTCGTCTCAGTTTCAGCTCTAACTACCTGACAGCGTTATTGTATTCACATTTTCTGATTTCGGTATTCCTTTATTTTGCTTTCCTGATTCAGCTGTCTTGACATATCCGTGGCCTACGGTCGTTACCTGAGCGAGTCCGAACTGACTTCACTCGGTCCGAGCGAGGACGGTACGAGTGAACATCGTGGCGAAGCGGCAGCAAATCTGATCCCCGGTTCCACTTTTGTTATCAGTGTCCCGTGGCCTACAGATAACAAGGAATTCGAGATGTTCGACACAGTAACCGGCAAAGGTGAGTCTGTTTATGTTTCTTTTAACATATGGACATTTGTTTTTGGTCGAGGTGCGACCGTGAACAGTGATGAACTTATGGACCACTCAAGCAAATTATCGTGTGGCATCATAGACCTCCACTTCGAGAATGGTTGCGCTTTTTACAGCGGCTACTATATTTTTGTACTTTGAATTATTTTGCACTTAACGAACAGGCTAACCTGTTCATCTCAGTTCGCGGTTCATTATTGTAAAGCTGATCTAATACAAACTTTCTCTATCTCTTTTTGTTTAGATGAGTGTATTTTTTTCACCGTTTCTGTTCAACTGCGACTCGCAAATTTGGAGCAGCCAATAGGCTTGAACCGTGTTTGTCGGGCACGTGTGTTCCGACCGGATGAAGTATTCTGGCTGATGGCAGACCGTAAACCGGTCATGCAGGATTATGCGATCTATTTGACTGAGGTGGGTTCTGCCTGATTAATTATTGAGCTCCAGGCTCTTATCGGATGTCTGTACTTCTTTACAATTGTACAACATCTAGCCGTTTCCCATTTGAAATTTTTTTCTCGACTGACCTCTGTAGAAAGTACCATTGCTTACCGGCAGTCGTACTTGTTCTCCGGACCATTGTACCTGCATATGCATACCGAGCATTATATACTGAGACCATCAACAGTTAGGTGAAACCACATGGCGGTCGAGCAACAACGTGATCACGGAATATGAAAACCCTGATTGCTCCACTGAGCAGAGTGGGTAGATGTCGCCTGCCTGAATGGGGTCCTCTTGATCACTCACAACGCTGGTTAGAGACGGCGGTTTGTCGCAGCCAATGGCGTACCTGTATCCGTACCATTTTCAGTTCTTCTGCCCAGTCTTCTTTTAATAATTTTCAACCTTCTTAGTAACGTTTTCTTCTGAGATATTCCAAGTGACCGTTGAGGTGAGCGGCGGCCCGAGCCGCAGTACATTTTGGTCAGGCTCATGGCTGCTATGGTGATGATGATGATCTGTTGATTTAACGGCCCCTTTTCTTTCGGGCTTTCGCAATTTTTTTAGGTCGTGGTTTGTTAAACATAATTGTAGGAATACACTTCAAATTATGCCTTCAGTCACCAGTTGACTGTCAAGACGATCTACCATATCAACATCGCGCCACGTGATTGGACATGTAAACAGTGAGCATCCGGCAATGTTGCCGATTTCGAATGCAGCTCAGTAGATCTTTTAGGGATAAATTCAGCTTGATTATCGACGCCAGTCTCCATTCACACAGAGTGACATCCTTTGAGCCGCGGTTAGGTAGACTGAAGTTTGATTCGCAACGCAGTGTGTGCTGACTTGACTTTTCGGTGATTCTAAAGACTCCAGTGAACGCAAATTGTTAGGATCTGTCTAAACCCACTGCCACAACAGGACCGGACTTTGACGCAGTGTGACCATCACACCGACAGTCACTCATATTGGGCAGATCAATAGATGGAGGTCTGACAGGCCACGATCTCCTGCTTCTCCAGGTTGCGGGTTGGAAGAATGTTGGTTTCTTTCCTGTAAAAGTGCTAGTTTTGGTGCATTGCCACTCACCCGCTGCCTTGTGGTACGGGCTTTTAAGCCAAACGTTTAGGTTGAGAAACCTAGTTGTTCTGCTGTCTAGGTATTGGCGTTCTGGTGATATCTCAGTCCACCTGCAATAATGAATAATCAGGACACCAGTAATTCCATATGGCATTGATCGCAGCCGCGTTAATAGGTTGGATTCCTGATACTGTTAGACTGTGCCGTCCGTTTGGCAGGTTGTGTTAATTCCAGCTCTGGACACAAAATCTTCAGAAATCTTTTCCTTGTATCCGTTATGTTCCAACTGATTGCAGTGACGTCGGTGTGAAGGACGCCTCTTGCTGGAATCTGGCCGCTCTGCTTCCGTCGACACATGGTTCCTATATAGTTATTCTGACCTGATATATGAATACTCAGGTCAACCGACTTGGTGAGACTGAGTCTCGTTGAGGTGGTGGGTTGGGGACAGCATCACGTTACATCATATCACATCATATGGCTGGCGACCGTTGCAGCTGTACGCTGATCACAAGTTATCTGTAATCAGCACTAGTTTTAGACATCGTGTACTTCATTGTTATACTTGACATCTTTCACTGAATCAGATTTGGTCTCAGATAGACCACATAGCTGTTAATTACAGGTGCTGTGGTTCCATTCAGAACTGTCGCTCAGATTGAAGTACATACATTGAGTCAGATCCCGCGTTGGTACGCTGTCGTTTCTTTCTAACTTTCGCTGGATAACGACCCTACCGACAACAACAACTGACTGTTGATAAACTGAGTATATCGTCGGTAAAGCACTAGTAGCCGGTTTGTCCAGAAAACAGACTTAACGGTACTCATGTCGAAAGTCTTACTAACTGCTGGAACCAAGTCTCACAGTCTATTCATGATGCAGGCATTGTAGCATGCGGCACGGGGTTTCGTGGGTTGAACATACATTGGATCTCGGGGAAATCCCTGGAGTTGTTAGAAGCTATCCGGAACATTCCTCCTGGCACTTCCTATAACACGTCTAGGAGAAATGTCCGTAAGAAGGTAAAACGTAGCCCAAACGCAGATCGTGAGGCATGGTTAGTGGAGAAAGTTAAGGAAATAGAGACCGCCTTTGCTTCAGGGAACATTGGCAGACTCTTCAAGTTCATCCATGCCATTGGTTCAAAGCGACCTTCTTTTAATGTAGATATCAATGAGGCAGGTAGCACACTCGTCCATGTTAAATTCGGAAAGTTAGAGTCCGTGGGTGTAACACTTTGAGGGTCATTTTAGTTGGCCTATTGCTTCTACTGTGGTACCACTACGAACTTGTAATGAAGCACCCTGGTTTATAGATGTGGAACCACTCACTGTGACTGACGTCCGCAATTACATTTCGATTCTCAAACTTAATGGGATTGCTGACTCAGATGACTTCCTGTCAGCACTTTTTAAGAAAGGTGAGAAGGCTCTGGTTATTGATTTGACTCAGTTGTTTCAACTTGTGTGAACGATGGCTTACATTCTTCTGCGCTGTGGTCACTCGAAAGTAGTTGCCATAATCAGGAAAGGAGTCCGGGATTCTTGCGAAAACTATGAAGAATTAGTTTGATGCCAGTCAATTGCAGGGTTCTGACATCCATTATGATTCATCGAATCACTGCATCTTGTGTGGACTGTCTGCGGCACTCGCAAGATGCCTTTGTGGATCCCCCACCTTGTGAAAAACCGATTGGTGTTCGTTATACTTACGGTAAGATGTTGCTGTTGGACAACTTTCAAACAGCACAAACGATTTCAGGTGCTATTTTGCCACGTATTGAAATGCGCTTTGCCACCCCAGAATACAAAGAGATTCTGCAAGGTTGCTGTAATCACGTAGATTCATTGTGGGATATTGAAGTTATACAAGATGTTGACCGGTTCGTGTACTTTGGAATCTACATCAGCGGTGGCGGTTGACATGTTCGAAATGAAATAGAAACGTGTACCTCTAAGGCAAGAGCGGTATTTTCTAATCTAGGACACCTCTGACAAACACTTTCGTTATAGTTAGAGTGTAGCATTATCCAAACGTTGTTTTGTGTGTGAATCTAGCCCGATTGGTAGATATCACGGAATATTAGGTTTATCTTCACGTTGGTTGCGGATGCTTTCGTATGGTAACACCATTGACAGCTTATGTTTCCGGATTAGTCTGTCACGTTACGCGAAGTCAAAGGATGCTTTCATACTACACTCACCACCAGTGGCTTGTGTCGCGCTACTGACATCCGTACCTCGTTTAAGCCCAAATGATCAGGACCGAGAGGCGTGTGAGTGGAGGTCTTGATGAGCCAGGCGGTGAATGATGTTCAGCAGGTGGCAGGCTAGTATAAAGTATGAAAGCGAAAACAATACAGAGAACCTAATGGTAGGATTTGTGTTAGAAAGAAACATATTGTGAATGTGAGGTATATATATATATATATATATATATATGACGGGTCCGTGGTTCGATCCTCCAGCCGACGTCTTGCCATCCAACTATCAGTTTCAGTTGGAGTGATCCGAACACAACTTCTGTAGATTCTGGCCAGAATCTACACTCCCCGGATCCGCCCAACGGAAATGACGAAAAAAATAGCATGTAGGACAGATTAGCGAAACACAGAATGGT
>LUCH01003897.1:40977-61550 GCA_013368495.1 Paragonimus heterotremus
TAAAAGTCTGACCTGCGAGACAACAGGATATGGGGTTTTCTTGGGGGACCCCACCAGTAGTCAATGACTCAAGAGTCTGACTCATTTGGCAATGAGGGGCTTGCCTAGGCCGAAGGCGCAACGAATAAGACATTGATGTCTCATTCTGAGCACTGCTGCGCGCAGTGGATGTACTCGAAGCTACATCAGGTTTTTGAGAGATACTAGATGTTTCTCGACCGTATTGGATAATACGCCGGCGGTCACGGTCAACCGTTGGGCGATCGGAGTGCTGTTTGTTTGAGGGTACCTTTTCTAACGTCCTTCTTCCTAATACGGAAGACAGCAGTGTCGCAACTATAAAAATAGTCCTGCTGTATGCCCATAGGATCGTGCCTCACTACCTAAGCCCTCCTATGGGGTCAGTGGTGCGACCTACAATCCTATGAGTGTAACTGTTTTTCGTCTGACTGCTCCCCATTGGCCTGTCTGACAAGGTTGCACCTGGAAGGACGGGAGTCCTAGTCAGCATAGCCCGCCGGATCAAAACAGTACACAAGCCCGACCACCTCGTCAACGTGTCAGTATTGGTCGGGTGTATGTATATACTAGGACACAACTCTACTAGTGTACAACACAGCTGCTTTTTTAGTTGTGGCACTAGTCTCTTCCGAATAATGAAAAGAGTATTTGAATAAGTTGCTTCACACAACTGACATTCCGTTCACCCTGCGATTAGTCATGGTCGCCGGTGTGATATCATTTAACGCTTCGGGTACATTTAATGCCTACGTCAACAACCAACATCAAACACACTCTTTTTCTTTGAGTTCCCCGGTTAGACGAGCTCTTGTACCAATTGATTTAAACTCTTGAATCATTGTTTTCCAGTATGGTTCCGTAGGATCATTGTATCCTATGCTGTCTATGATCAGACTTGCGAGTCACGTTGATAAGGCTTGTGGAAATGCATCGCTTGTTTCCACCACTATCGAGAACTTAAACGAAGGCTGGCTAAAATTGTGTGCATAGGCCATGAGCATAACTTAATCGAAAAATCAAGTGATGACCCCAGCTTTTTTATCCGTAAATAACAATATCCTTTTCCCATGATTCTTATTCGCATTGATCGTCGAGTCAATGCATGGGAGATTATATTTTAGAATGTTTGTTATGTTTTTAGAAATCCATCGTTTCTACTTGACAAGTGGACTGAGTATAGTGAGACGCGGTTCAACTGGCTTTAACTTGACCGTGTGAACCCCCTGACTGGAATGTTCGGTAGTTGCGTCTTCAACTGTCATTGATAGGACGCAGAGACGGATCTTAAGCTTACGTTTTTGACCAGATCCCTCTTTAAGAATGACGAAGAGAGGTTGACATCAAAACGGACAGAACTCATTCAGATTGTTTGGGAACTGAACAAGCAATTCTCGACTGGTTCTTGTCAATAATTTTCCAATAGAAAACCCGGAGTCTGACAATCGTAAGACCATCATTCTAACCGCTATCGCTCCCGAGTTCCTTATGGGCTTTATATCGTGTTGGCTCACAAAACCTAGGAAAATCGGTTACTTAGAGAACATGCCAAATTTCAATCACGTCCAGGATTCATTGGTCACATTTTCATCGTCCGACTTGTCTTGGAGCTTCTGCACTCTTACATGCAGCCGTCCGTCGTGATCTTTTTAGACACAAATGTTCTCTTCGATTCAGTTGTTTGCAATATCGTCGAGAGCTGTCTTTCTCACAAGCGACTTGTGGGATTTTGTGTACAGCTATCCCAGCTGTTTCCTGTGTGTGTCAGATCTTTTCGTTCATGCTAACCTTTTATCAAGGACAATATTCACGAGGGTGCGCTAGATGAATCCGATGAGCTTGGCATTGTGTTTCTTCTTAGTACTTGATTGGAGCATTGTTCTGCTCAGTCCGTTCATCGAAGGTATACTGATCAATAGAAACTTGATGAATGACCGGACTGGTCCGTATGAAAAGTGTTTCGTTTCCTCAAGGTGTAGAATCGTTGTTTTTTTGACTTTGGCATTTTCACTCCTAAATTGTCTATCGCAGACATTTTCCTTAAGAACGTTAACCGTTTATTTCACCTAAGGTTGTGATACTAGTGGTGAGTTAACAACAGGAATAACCAAAGTACGTATTCTTTCTGTCAACCTGCGTCATCTTTGACGTCAAACAGACGTCCGGTTGAGGCTGACTGAATGAGCGTATAAGCTTTATTCCCATGGTTTGGAAAAATGGCCTTTTCGTGACAGCCTGCGTTGTTCGACTATCATTGTCTTTACTAGTAAAGTGGGATGATCACCTAAGTAATACAGCTGTTCGCCAGTGCCTCTTTTGAAACGGTCTTGATACGCGATCATTTGGTCAACTTCTCAGATTACACAATGTGCGACAATCGGGTCGCATGTCTTCCGAACGTTTATCATACTGGGGCTACCAACATTTGTGTAAAACCGCAACAAAATGGTTACAAAATATGACGGCCCTTATTATTTCGTTGAGTCAAGTGGATAGGTGTCTCTCATCCTGTTTGGCTTAGAAGAGCTATCTGACCTGGTAACGTTTCTCAATACATGTATCCGCGACGTTTGTAGTTCTGTCCGACTACTTTTCTCTAATACTGTTTCCTTTTCTTCTAGAATATTCCACTTTATGGTTGTGTTGAACGGTGGTTCGAACCACAATAGTTTCTGATCCGACTCACTAATTCAATTTCAGTAATAAGCAACTGAGGCTAGATGCTTTTTTTTACTGCTCTTAATCCACTCCTGTCTTTTTAACTGTTTGTATCTGTGTTTTTTTACTCTATTGTTATGTTTCCGTGTTCAATGCCGTTAACATACATAAGCAATCAGCCACTTTTTGTTTCTCGATCATTCCAAGACTATATGGACATATACGTTGACCCGTATTCTTTCTGTGTGAACCAAAAATCCACACTCAAATGTCTTGGGCTTGTATTTCCGTAAGCGGTAGCCGTAATCGTTATAGGTCGTATATTCTACACTTAAAAGTTACGAAAACCGTGGCATGTGTTCTCAACAGGATTTCAGATGAGTTGATTACCATTGTTACCTTTTTTTAATTCAACTTCTCCTTCATACTCGTCCGTTGCAGGCTTCATTGAATCTGGCATTGTCGCTGATGCAGACGAGGATAACGAACCTTTAATGAGCGGTCATGGTGTGGTGTCTCAGGAAGTGAATGACGATCAACTACTAAAAGATTGGGGTGCTCTCATCCCGGACTGGCATGCCAAAGTTAAACAAACTATGAGTCATACACCTTATTATTCGTCCACCGGTGTCCCTCAGACAGAAACAGAACTGGCGGATCAACTGTCATCTGGAACTGTCGGGCCAGGACTTGCGATACTTGGTTCTGTGCTGCATCAGCGAATCAGGCGATTAGTTAGCCGGGGCGTTCCGGATGCACTGCGAGCTGAAGTCTGGCAGCTACTAGCCTCCTGTACTACGGGCGAATCCAACTTGATGGATGTCTATCGTATTTTGATAACTAAGGTTTGTTCGCGTTCCGACTGAACGAAATATCAGCATTAAAAAGATCTTATCTAGGCAGATTGTTTCTCTCATCACTACGCCGTTTTGTGTACCAACAGACTACTTCACATTTCATCTGCACTGTTTGTTTTAGCTAACTTCGGTTGACAAAAGCCACAAGTACATCCATAGATTGTAGAGTTCTGTTCTCGATATCACCCTATTCCATTTACAAGAGTGGTTTCCTCATCAACAAACTCGCATGCATACATTGGAACCAAGCTGTTGCTCACATTACATTCTAGTCTTACTCTATTCTCTTGTCCCAATAATAATATAGTTTGCTTCTCAGTGTCTAAGGCTCTTGTTGATTGCGAACATGTGAACTGAGCATTATCACACTGCTGCTGCGTAGACTGAAACGGTCACTACAACCGTTACTTGGATTCGGAAATCGGTGTCATTATGCCTGTCCAATTTCGTTGTAGCTGAAATGATGGGGGACTGCGTGATACTCTCACAGAACGTGAGTGTAGATTTGTAACATGATCAGCGGTTGACATATCTTTACTGAACCGACGACATGTCACTGTCTGAAAACTTTCAAGCTACACGATTGACCTAAAACGACCCATGGTGCTTTGCCAAGTTTTTCAAACTCGGAAGTCCTAAGCCATATCTATCAGACTACTTTGACCACGTGGATTTATTCTTGTGAAACCAAACTATGGAACTGTTTACAGGTTCGTGTACTCAAGGAGTTGTGTCGACGTTTAGAAATATTATCGGAACTGGTTTCTCGATGGCTATGGTGATCGTTTTCAACCTTAAGGGGTGTTTGTGGGTACAAACCGGTCGTGTGAAAGGTGTCACCTTACGGCGACGAAACCTATCCTCTGAGGTTGGGAACCTAAAATGTTTTCATCTGTTTGACCATCTATGTGTGCGATCAGTCGCACACGTCCAGCGACATCTGCAAGTACGTTACGCACAAAACAAACCTACTTGATGAGGAACTAGTTGGATTTCCTAAGTATGACGTCTGTTTGAAATGTCTTCCCGTCAAACAACGAACCTTAGTATTCTGATGCTACTGCAGTGTATGCTGACTGGTGCGTACGCCGAGATACGTCGTAGTTGTGTTCCTGTCACATCTTACTTCACTCAGTGAATACTGCCCAAGTTTGTGAGTAGGCTTACTGAGTTCCTTTTAGATAAGTAGTTGGAGCGCGAATACGAATATCTTTTTCCTAGAACTCGGTTACAACCAAAGTGTTGGTCGTGTACAATAGACATTTCTGTAAGAAACAGTTACACAGTTATCTCATAAAGATTTCCAATAGAATCTTTTGGAGTAAGCAGTATCGTTTATGCACGAGTGTAAATTCAGTTCGTTTTCTGATTAACCTTGTGTTACATTGTTTAAAGCGTGGGTAGGTGTCACTTGGCTGGATGGGGTCCTGATGATCACTCAAACCACTGGTTAGAGACGTTATCCGAGATGACGGTGTGTTGCAGTCAATGGCGTACCTGTATCCATACCATTTCTAGTTCTTCCGCTTAGTCTTCTTTTAGTAATTTTCAAGCTTCTTAGTAACGTTTTCTTCTAGGATATTCCACGTGACTGTTGAGGTGAGCGGCGGCCCGAGCCACAGTACTTTTTGGTCAGGCTCATAGCTGGTATGATGATGATGAAAGTGTTACAGAAGGACTTGACGAATCGGACTTGATGTGAACTAATCATTTTGTATAGTCTCATTCTTGTGCGTGCGTCTGGAGGATACCTTCTCTCGGCATTCTTTTTAGTATGACGCTGCTTAGAAATGCAGGATTCTCTTTCTCGTTTACCTTGAGAAGAAACGCAAACTTATTGTGAAAGTCGGTTGTTAGCTTTTGAACTGTTGTTTCCTACAATAAAGATGTCATTCGTTGATACTTTGCGGATTTTCACTATCGCCGTATGTTTTAACTGGTCATATATCCGTCCACTAGCCTATAACCCAATGAACTACTGCTTGCAGTGTTGTTGGTTCGTCTGTAAAACGTGCCGTTAAATTTCATTCTCAATAGTTTGGCGAAATTATTTCTAACAACCTATTGAACATCAAACTCTGTGCACTTCAGTTTTCTGTTCGAATGTTCACGATTACTCTTCGTACTGTTCCGTGGTTTATAGCCTTGTAAACAAGATGCCGTTATCCAACGTGATCTGGCACGCACTTTCCCGGCACATGGTTTCTTTCGTATGCAAGTCGGCCAGGAGTACTTGTTCCAGGTCAGTCGAGCATACGCGCTGTACGACGAAGAAGTTGGCTACTGTCAGGGTTTGTCGTTCTTCGCTGCTGTGCTGCTGCTCCACGTAAGTAACTTAATCAATGCTGAGTAGTAGGAGCCTTGATTAATATGAATCTGTCGTTAATCAAGGTGGATCACAGCTTTCCTATTCCCATAGACGTTTCAGCCAGCCGTTTTCGGTACGAAGCACTAGGCTCACTGTTAATGAAATTTGTCAATGATTTCAAGTATCATTTTATCACCGTGTTCCACACAAGGATCCCCTCCATTGTCTTTTCACCATCTTGGACGTGTTCCAGTGACTATTCGTCCATCTCTACTACCATTTATTTTAGTTGCTTTGCTTGTGAGTTTCTGATTCAAGAACTTCGCATTCATACCCGATTTTGATTGCGCTTTAAAAGGGTAGTCATTATCGTATGTTTGCACGTAGCGCCTGTCATCTTCCTTCCTACGCTCAGTTAAAGATGGCTTTAGTTTACGCATTATGTTGTTCATCAAAGATTATTGTTTACGACAAGCAAAGACGTGTGTTTTTCCATTAGAAGCTGAGTTTGCAATGCATGTGTACTTTCAGTATTGCTTTATGAATCAGAGACCTGATCCATTAAGGCAGGAGATGCAAATTACCTCCCAGTAATTGATCATCGTTGTCCCCACCAGTTGACTCGTATCAAATGGACCGATTTCGTTAGCAACGCAACAGTCTGTCGACGTGTATTTGGGGAATGTACAGGTTCACGACCGATAACCCAAATATTTGAAATGCACAGTCCTCGCCGGTTGGGTCATGTACTCCGTCCGCACATTGTTCACTGTGGCTCTTGATGGTTGCAGAAAACCACAAGACGGTCAGACGATGACGTGGTCGCGGACTATGAAAGCCTTCCGCTGATCGAGGTTGGTAGGCGCCGTTTACCTGGTTAGGAAGTTCGCGATTATCCACGCTACTGGTTGAATACACTCTCTGATATGGTATTGTGTTGCAGTTACTGGGTAGTTTTTATCCACAAAGTTATTAGCCTCCCTATTCAGTGAAATTTAGCTATTTTCGATCGGTTATTTTCTTCCATATTTCTCTGCCATGCGTTCTTATTTTTTTGTTACTCTGCACCTTTGTGGACCATTGTCTGGACAAATGGCAGCTAGAGCCGTTGTGTACACGAGCATGGCACAGAGCTCAAAATGATCAACTGATTGATTGGTTGACTGAAAATCCAGTTCAGTGGATGTGTTTTGTACAAATTGTTTTGCAAGCGGTTTAAAAAATTTCGACCACTTTCGTTTTTGTTCTTGCTTGCAGATGCCTGTTGAGCAGGCGTTCACGTTGATGGTGCAAGTGAACAACCGCTATGGTGTCCGCGAATTGTTCCTGAACGATTTTGAAGGGCTGCACATGCGGTTGTACCAGTTGAAGCGAATTGTTCAAGTAAGTTTGTCGGTCTTGTATGAGTGCGTTTTGATGTAACGGTACGCAAAATATCGTCAGACACTCTTTGACTTATAGAATTTGTACCCGCCTATTGGCTGTTTTGTACACGACTATCCTGTTTGTGACTGGAATCACGTGAATGTGGGTATAGATGTGTTATTGTTTGCACCCTGAACCAATGGACAGTTCTCGGTGGGTTTTGACCTTCCTCCGCTGTCGGTGGTCATAAGTCTATATGACTGAAACCTCAATATAAATGTGATTTGACGCAACCGTGAGGTTCATATCAGTGTCTTGCAATGGGAAGAGTGTAATTTTACAGCAGGTCTTATGAATTGTAAACCAAATGGTTCCCGACTATTGAGTTGCGCAGCCGTATAGTGAGCAGTGCACAAGTGGTTCAGTGTTAAATGGTGTACAATTTTCAGCAGGTACATTGAGACGGCGCTGTCAGTTCAGTGCTGATTTAGTCAAGGTCTAGTGCACATAGCAGTAGTTCAAACTACTCATTCACAGTTAGTGCCACGCTGCTAACAGTTTCACCTGACTCCACTTTCTTCCGTTCCCATTTCTCTTCAACACAGGATCAGTTATCTGATGTGGACAAGCATTTTACCGAACTAGGTCTGGAGACGCATATGTATGCCAGTCAGTGGTTTCTAACTCTGTTCACTGCCAAATTTCCACTCACTCTAGTGTTTTGCATCGTGGACCTGTTTCTGGCCGAGGTGAGTTTGCCACCTTTTCCCACACAATCTTTCCTATGTTGTTTGTTTTCCCACCGCTCTATCTCACTGTCAATAGCTGGATGATCGCGCGGCTTATATAGACTAAAACATCGCAGGCTGTTCAGACTTATCCTTTCCACTGGTCCAGGACGTCCGTCTATCGATGAACTTATCCACGAGGCAGATGAGACGCCCATCTTACATAAGTCTGGAGGGTTAGAACGTCGACAAAATCTTTTGAAGTTCAATTCGGTTGACTTCTTGCTTCTACTGAGTGCAACCGCAATCTTGCGGTATAGTACTGTAATCGGTAGATTTAAAACCACCCGTTAGTATAATCTGTAAAACGTTTATTCATGGGTACATGCGGTAGAGCGTTAGTCAGGTGTTAGGAAGCCAACAGCGTTTCCTATTGTCTGTGTCTTTACCGTTGTTGATACCTGACCCGTTTTCTGCAATCGCAATACCAGTGGTCTGTTGCTTTGGAAAGGTAAAAGGTAAACAGTCTGAACGGTTACTATTTATGTTCCGCGGTGGGGGACTCAATGTGTGTTGCTGACCAGCGTTAATCATACCCGTTTTTACCTTGTAGAATGATCTTAGTACGTTAAAAATGCGCTGAGCATTCATGCATTTTTCAGCGCATGTGATTCTTTTTTTGACGTGACCGCCACTGAGCAGTACCTTCTACTGGTTAGTCTCCGGTTTACACTTTACCCAATGTTTCAATTGACGTTCCATCCCTAATTTTCACGAGCACGACCTCATTGACTTTGACTAAATATGGAATCGCGATTGTTCGAATTCTGAACAGGTCCATGTTATTTCTGCTTCAATTTTATTTCGTCTCTGACCTGTTCTAATCTATGGCTTTTCCCGGTCTCAACTCATCAGCATATGGTATCCTGCTAATTTTTTCACTCTTATGTTTACACTCTATAGGGTATGATTTTTATATTCAAAATGGCTCTCACTCTATTGCGTCTGGCCAGACGTGATCTGTTGGGTCTGGATTTTGAAGGCGTCCTGAAATACCTTCGAGTCACAATGCCCAAACGCTTCATCGACACCCAGGCTGGTGACGATCTGCTAGCAGCCGCCGTTTCCGCCAAGGTTAGTCTTAATGATAGTTTTGATGAATGTTACATCTTCACTTGGTTGTCCCAGGATCCAGTTTTCTGTGATTTCTTGGGGGTATACTTTGTGCTCATTTTCCCTATCTTAGGATATCGCACTAATAATGCACTGTTAAGAGAAAACACTGATCAACATTGGAATTTCGCAGTTTTTAAACTACGTGCTCTCTTTGATTGTTCGTTCTGTTTGGATGGATTCACTAGTTATCGTCTGCTACTTTATCAAGACGTTGCAGAATTAATTCATTTGATTCTTATCCTCTATGTTTGTCTTCGTTGGGGGGCTACCTCATTAGGCCCGAGAGCCTTCAGGGTTGTATATCCACTAAGTTTTGCGTCAAACACATTACACAACTTTACTCTGTTCATAGGCTATTTAAGTTTTCCCCCTGATTTACTGTTGCTTTTGTCATCGTTCATTCCGATCCCAACTGCTTACTCTGTTTGTGTTCAAATCAGCCTAGAAGCCTCATCGCACCCTAATCCACACGTGATTTATCCTACATTACGGTAACTGGTGTCTATCGGAGATGTGACAAATGCACTTTTGTCTGTGGATGAATGCCGCAGTGGAGTTTCATTTACTTCACAGCACTGATTCCCACGATAGCTGGATGTCTACTTCTAATAGCTTGGGTGTCATGAGAACAACATTGTAGTGAACAAGACTCGTTTTCTGTATTTGATCATCAGCCTAAATACAACACGGTAACTATGAAAACCATAACTGGGGCGGATCACAAAAGCGGTCAACAGAGGTTATGGACAACGTGTTCGTTGCCAGTTACGTGATTGAGTCATTAAATCACTGAAGACAACCGGTGATGAGCAAGTGTTTTTGATGGCTCTTCACCAGATCATTATAATTATAGATGTTCAACGATGTTAAATCAGTTTGAAGGAAGCAATTAGAACACGAACACTGGTAGATGCAAACATTTCGTATTGACTCGTCAGTACCAAATTCACAATAACACGGGTGCGTTTTTCTTATAGCAAACAACCAGAGGGGTGGGCAATCAATAAGCGAGTTAGGATAGTTCATTAAACCCATAAAAGGTTCAATTTCACGAACAATTGTTTCTGAACATAGAGAGCTAGTTTGAGTCGGTTGATTGCGACTCCTTCGACAAGCCGTAATAATTTTGGGTTAGAATGTAACAGAACTCTGAATGCACAAGATGGATTGATAACGGGACCAGTGGTTAGGACATGTTTAACGACTGAGGAAGCGGACTGTTTACGCGTTTCAACAACATTGCCGTTCTCCGGTAACACGAAATTCTGCACCCATTTAGGTAGATGTTCCTTCATTCTGGAGCTCATACATCTCTCGGTTCTGCCTATGTAACTTTTTCCGCAGTTATATACAAATTGGTCAATACAGTGTGTAGTAGCACCGATAGGCTGATCTCCTTTGACTGAAGGCACCGGTAACTTTTAAGTCCGAGCGATTACACCGAGTTTGACTGCATTGAAAGTTGGCTTAATCGAATTCCTCAACCTTTGTGTTGTTCGGGGCATGATATAGTCACCCTTAAAAGACAGTTCTATGTAGACGTTTTTCCCTACAGTGACCACCTCTTCGGATGGTACTTTTTGTCTACTGTGCCTATCTACGAACCTTCTGCGGTAACCATTTGACTGTAGGATAGAAGTAATCACATCCTGTTCTTCCACAAGACTGTCGTGCGTACAGCCTCGCCTTGACCGTGTAAAACGTGTATTCACTAATATTCGTTCATGTTTGACCGGTGTGAAGCTGCTGAAGTTTAAGTATTGACCAAACCACGTGGATTTCCTATAGACAGTTCTTCTAACCGAGCTATCTTCTCGACGACTCATGAGTATATCTAGAAATAGTAGACAGTTGTTGACCTCAAATTCACAAGTAACCTTCAAGTTAGGGTGGCAGCTATTTAGCCGTTGCACCAAGTTATATCTATCATCAGTTTAGATCATCTGAATGTTGATGTGTCGTTGACGTAACGCTTGTAACATGACAAATTTCCTATCTCTATCGCTCAATTTTTATCATGAAAAACTTTGCCAAGATAGAATCCACTGGACTTCTCATGGCCACTCCATCTATGTGACGGTAGGACTGCTCGAGAAAACGAAAACTGACATTCTCAGTACAGAGCAGCAAAGTTTCCTTCAATATGTTAAACCAATATCAAGAAAATTACCGTTGGTCCGTGCAGTAGGGTACAAAACTCCAAACAGCCGGTTTAAGCCACTCACCGGTGTTTGTGATAAGTGATTTAGAGATCCACTCTCAGTTAGATCACCGAGGTCTAGACTAACGTCAGTGATGTGACCTTTGGCCAGGACAACTGCAGGGTTTGTACGAACTTCTTTCGAGAGCAGATAACCGGATTGCGCAATCGACTAGCAATCGATCCCGCGGTCGCTAGCATTATTTTGACGGAAATTTTGTAGTTTGCAAAAGGGCCTGCTTTGGGTCAACGTGATGGTCTTTATCGGCGAGATGTGCGACTATTGCACTGTTGATAGTTTTGGTCAAGCCGATCCTGAGCCCAACAAGATGGTGTTCTTTGATTCGTTTGAAAAAATGCTTAGTCGTCGGACCTACAACAACAGAAGAAAGAATACACAAGCACATATTGGTCTAGGACAGGCAGTTTGTTTTCAGGCTCAAGGTAATCAGCGGAGAAGTGGTGAGCCAGTTCCGTAATGTTTCCGCCGAGAAGGTTCGTCTGAGGTTTTGGTGCATTTGACGGTTGCGTCTTTCTGTCGCGATATCACTCTTGAATGGTAGACGGATGATGGTGATTATCGTTTCCACCGTGGTAACTGGATCACGTGTCTTAAGGACAACCATGTTCCAGGTTATAAAGCGGTCGGGATAGTTATTTTTTCTTGACACGCCAGCGATTGTTTCCCGTTCTTGTTCTAGTGTCCATGTAGGGAAGATTTTCCTGGGGTCAGCCTCAACTTATGTGACCTGACTGTGAGCAAATCTCCAGACCACCCATCAGAAATACCGGCGACTCGTTGTTGGAGTGCCTTAACACATTTGTTTGGGATTTCTAGCCCTATCATGCAGACCAATTGTAGTTACGCAATCACTTCCAAATTGTGGGCTTGATTGAATGACGGCCAGGTGAGATTAAGTGTCCGCACAAACTTCTTTTGTGCGCAGACGTCGGGGTTACGTAATCGAGTACTAATGGCCTCGGCAACGGTCAACATTCGAAATCTCACCATCTTTGATCGATTCCTTGACACTCGGTAAACAAATTGAAAAGCGTCTTTCTTATTGACAGAATGATTGGGATCAGTCAAATGGGCAACAATCGCGCTTGCACCGTTTCTCAACCATGCAGGATGATGTTCACGCATTGTTTCAGAAAATCGCCTTGTAGTACGACCAATGTATGATGCTCGACATGAGGAAAGAAATGAGTACACACACACAACAGCTGTTTGTAAAACATAGAAATTTGTCTTTGAGTTGTGGCATGATAACAGGTGTTGGACTGAAACTCACGCACAATTGAGCGGAGAGGTAGGTTGTTTCGACTGCCTTTTTGAGCTTTCTCGAGATAACTTCGGCCATGGGATCTTCATTTGAAATGAAGTTTAATAAAGGCAAGCTTGTTATTCACGGAGGGTGGCTCATTTTTCATTTCTGCCGCCTGCATCGCCTTCTGAAAGATACGCATTGGATAGCCATTCTGCATGAGCACTTGTTGTAGAAAGTCTAGCTCAACTTGTGAAGTGTCAGGGGTGCAAATCTTTAGCGTCCTACCTGTCAGACATCGCGTGAGGATTCACTTTTGGTTTAACGGAACAAGACTGTCAAAGTGAATCTACTGACCAAGTCTGTTCCCTACACATGTTTCGTTAGATTGAACTATTTTCTCTTCTTAATATGCCAATATCCCAAAAAAATTTATTTGACCATTGTTGTCTCACTCCTTGGTGAATTTCATACTGATGTGGCCTGAGTTGAAGGCTGCTATGACACTGTTCATGCTAAAATCCTCATTGACAATGCAAAAAAAACCTCAGTGTAGCTTCTATAAAATGTAAACTGTTCACTGGCTACGTTCAGTTGGTTAGTCTCCAATTTGCTCATGAATACGTCAGCTAGAAGGGAAGTCAGATGTGAGCCTACTGCCACTTCATTTCTCTGTCGATAGATTGCACTGTTAAACAGAAACTGAATGTTACTGGTGCAAAGCATCAGCAGTTCTCTCAATTCATCTTTTGGAATGCTCACTTGTTGTTACGTTCGATATAGTCGCATAAATAGTCTCTTGTAGGGGCACGTTCGTCAATAGTGAAGTGACGTCATATGAGAACATTCTTTGATTGTTTCGGTGCAGTTCTTGGACTGCGTCCCTGAGACCGTGTTTTGCTAATTCCAACCTAATAGGTTCGAGGAGACCAGCAAGCCATTTGACCAAAGCATGATAAAACGAGTTGCACATATCTAAAATAGGTCTCAAGTACACACCTGTTTTGTTTTCTTTGGGCAGACCGTATAATCTAGGGATGATTGTTTCAATGAGACGGATGCGTTCGAAAGTGACCGAATGAACCATCCACTTCTGTTTTATTTGACGCAGCTTTTTAGATATCGTCTTCTTTACAGCTGGTGTTTTGTTTATCTTCGTATGAATTTTGAATTGCAGCCAGTATATTGTTCACTTTGAAAACGTAATCAGTCATGTTCATTAATACAATGCCTGTTCCTTTATCCGGTCTGGAAAACATTATGCGCTCGTTCTTTTGTAAACACTTCAATGCATCTAAATGCTTCCTCGTCCAGAGCAGTTTTACTTGCTGTGTATAGTTCAGATACTGATTGCACGAGTTATGTAACGTTGGTTTCAATCTTTCTCCGTTCAAAGTTGATGGAGTTGTGGCAGCTAACTGATCTTACAAGTTTTCAAACTGAACTTCCGATTCCTACTGCTTATTCTAATAACGTGGGCAACAAAAATTATGTCCTAGTGATAGTGCCTTAAGCACAATTGTGTTAACATTCAAGGATAGAAGTTATGAACATACCGCTCGAGGTTATTCGGATTCAATTGATTAGACAGTTCAGTCATTCTGATGTGTATTTACCCGATCACAATACTGTTAACGTACACCTCGAATTTCGTTCGATCGTTATCCGACCAATTCTCTAGTAGGCCTTCACATTGGGCTTTGGATGTATTTTGGAGACCGTTGGTCGGGTTGTATACTGTTATCGAGGCTTGTGTATAGCCTCACATGTCTAAAGTGTCTTGAACTCAATTAGGATACTAACTAGAGTCGCTTATAATTTACTTAGATTTTGTTTGTGTTTCTTTGTATGTTCTAATTTTTCCAGCCTTTATGACATCCAAGGCATTCAATATATGAGGTCAGTTATTCGGACTAAGCATTTCGTTTACTGTGTCCTTTTTCGCTTTTGGCTTAGGTCACTCCGTCCAGAATGCTCAAATACGCTAGGGAGTGGCGTGCATTGAAAGCACAAGAGATCGTAACAGAATCACCGATACAGCGGTTGGAACGTCAAATGGTCATTTTGCGCGGTGAAGTCAATCGTCTGGAACGTGAGAATGAAACGTTGGCATCCGGACTGATTACTAGCAAAGCGTCTATGCATGATCAAGTCGATAAGGTTCTACTCTACTTGTTTTTTTTTCTTCTGTAGTTCTTGTGTTCCATACAATCATTTCCTTTTGCTAGTTCGAATTGAGCGGACAACACACTGACATTGCGTGCTGTATAAGCGAACATGTTTTACCGCAACTCTGCTGCTGTGTGCTGTTGACTGTGCTGCCTGAAGAACAGTCTCCAATCGGTTCCCCTTTTAGAGAAGCACGATTTATTCAGCACAAATTACTTCCGCAGAAATTCTGTGTTTGTTTATGTGTACCACAAGAAGAGCCTGATTTTCTCTCTTATTTCACTTCATATGTCCTAAAGCAAACATTCTCAGGAAGCTAACTGAAGCGATTACATTTACTGTGTATTTCTAACGCGAACTTTAGTTTCCAAAGTGGATTGTTGGTGTCGGGGTGGATGGCTCAGTTGGCCTTATCCGAGTATTTTGCGTCCAGATTAGCGAAGCAAGTAGCAGACACTCTGAAATCCGGTAGAGGATACGTTGTGAACATTCTTCTAGTGATCAAATCCTGATTGGAAATTCTCCGTAGCAAATGTATTGTTTTGAATCTGAATGTGGGTCACACTTTCGAAGTTGAAATAAATGATTTACTATATTTCCTGCATATTAGCATGAAAATAGAATGGATTGACTTATCCTGCATGCTATCCACTGAGATGATACTTGGACCATTCTATCTATATTTTGACAGCCTTACTGTGGTAGCATATGAAAAAAAATTGGTTCACGCACTGTTCAGTCATGGCAAGTGGTTTTGTGTCATTGGTACCTTAAACGATGCATCATGTCAACTGGAGCAAAACTTTACTTGACTGCGGTTGTTTGAAAGACTTTGTCAGGAAGTTCCACCTGATCAGTGTACGAAATTATCCGCAACCCACAGTTCCCGATAAAATAGCAGTTTGACAACTGTCCTTCAAAGAGAACAATATGTCTTGATTAACTAAGTAGCACCTGTCAGTAGTTGTTCGTACATTATTCTGCCGTGACATTAATGGTTGTGTGCAAAACTGTCTCGAACCCCCCCCACCCCCGGTCAAACAAAGTGCGTTTCTGCCCACTAACTCAAACGTAACCTATGAGTATAGGTGTAGATGCAGAGCATCCAGCATTTGCCTAACTGACAATCATCCTAGAGCCTTAGTTGCACGGCTTTCGCCGCGGTTATTCAACCACCAAGGAACCTAATATTTAGCACTCAACATGTGCCAGCGTTGTCCTCCGCAAAGCCCCTGACGGTTCAGCATGTAGTGAATTTAACCGATTTCATGTTTCGTTCTCAACTGGAAAATGTGTTTGTTACGGTCTTCCCCAGCAATTGTAGTCAGACACACCTCTTTTTAGCGAACGCAAAAATAACTGTTTCTGACGTGACGTGGTAGCAGCTGAACCAGTTTTGGCTTTGTGTTTTAGAATTTTGTACTGTTGACTCATTTGTGTTTTCCACCAGTAGGAACGCATCAAAATTTACTCAAGTTTCACTTGTTTGCTGTGTGTATTGTCTTTGTTATCGAATATACGTTAACTTCATCGTCGTTAGTGCCATGACGTTAGTGGATAGTATTGATGCAGAACTACCGTGTAACGATAAAAAAGGTATTTCAACCTAGAGATAAAATAGGATCGTTATAACTAAAAGTCTATGTCTAATCGTAGTTAATGTCAAAGTGTTTAAAAGAGAGCAGATATTTAACTAAACGTAAGATCGGACAATGCTTGTAAAGCAGATTCCTTGCCATCTTCGTTATCCGACATCATCGGTTGTCCTCATTTCGGTTCAGCAAACGGTCCATCTCTTTCCTACAGCGTATGGAATACGACAATCCTACATCTGCAAAACACTTCGAGTTGAGTACCGATGTACAGTCTTGAGCCTAGCAAGATTTTAGTTTAGTTTAAGCTACTGTTCATCAGATTAGTGATTCTGACACATCTGAAAGGACGTTAGAAATTTTGATTCTTCATAAGTAACCCTAATTAATAGGCCGTTTATTTTATCAGCGATGCTAATGACCAGGAAGCAAGTGGTCGCCGTCTTTCTCATCAATACATCAATGACCTACACTGTCGCTTTCTTGTTGTAACAGGATGTTGACCTTCAGCCTTTAGCCTTCTTATTCGCATAGTGAACGAAGTAAACCTAATTAATGTTCTGCATTGATAGTTGTTAATAATCACAGTAACTCTATTTAATCATGGGTTAGGCATTCAAACTGTGATCCAATTATTTTAATTGTAAGTGGTTGAAAGAGTATTTTCACACGGTTCCGTCTGTTTATATACAACCAGTTTCAAAATGCTCTCACTTCATGAGCAACATGAGACCACAGGCAAACAGCCAGACAGGTATTGATAGCTGAACAACATTTTCTTTGCCGATTCATTGTCTCGTATATTTGACCATACTCACTTCTTAAATGGCATGTCAACAATATAATGACATTTACCAAATTGAGTCCCATTTGCTCGCCATCTCGTTTAATTTCTCTGGCCAAAGGTAAGATGAATTATTCGTCCGTGACTCAGTGTAAGCATTTTCAAGCTTGAGCCCTATCCGTAGATACTGTAGCTCGGGCTGCCAGTGGTCTTATTAATAATCCAAGAAAAGCTGCAGTAATAAGTAAACATAGAAGAGAAAGGAAAGCAAAAAGCAGTGGAGCCTTATGAAGGAGAAAACCTAAAATAAAGTACCATCTTGTCGTGAGATGTGTTCATGTCTGCATGTATAGTCTTCTTCACGAACAACCGGGGTTTCTGAGCCTTAAATTAGACCAGATGGCCTCAAAGCATTATAAGTCGTTTCTTTCAACATCAACTGTTTGTCTTCCCGACTCCATTGTTGACAGAGTCAACGTTCCACCTTGATTTTCATTTGTCTTCATCTGTCGAACTCTCTTTTACCTAGAGAGATTGAATTTTCACTTAGTTTAGTATATCTTCAAAGTCGCATTATTACGCAAATCCTATCTTCTGGGCACGATGGCAATTCAATTCAGGATTGGTCGCAGCTGTTACATTCCCACAAACTTTCCAGTCAGACCCTTTCAAATGGAGCTGGCCGGGAAGTCTGTGAAAATGCGACAGCTACGATCAGTTTTCAACTTATTGCAACTAACTCATATACTGCCTAGAAGTTCAGCATTGTGAAGCCAGAACTCGTCATTGCATTCCAAATGTGTCTTCCATTATGTAAATTAATGTGACTTATCCCCCACAGTTGTGTTACCAGTCCTATTCCCAAGAACATTCAGTAGTTAGGTTTAAGTTTCAGCTACTCATCTATTCGCCACCGATGATAATAATGAACACTGAGTTTTCACCTAATACCGAACCTTTCCTCGATAATGTTATATATTCCTCCGCAGTCGTTTACTTGGAGAATAATGATATCGACGAAACGTTTTATCTCACTTCATTCTGTCTTGGTGTTATCCAACCGTTTTGTTTGAGCTAGTTTTAGAGTAGTGAATGTAATCCAATAGGTCGGTTTCTAAAACACTCGATTGTCCGAACCTATCCACAAACGTTATTTCAATATGATCATTTATATTCCAGTGAGAGACTGGCTGTGTTCTACCTACACGCGGTTATATTCGATCGATACGCTTTTCTACGTTCCTGTGATAAGATTTTGCCGAGACCAGGTGATGATGACGTTGATTGTTCCTTTCTGATGTTCACAGTATAGGAAACCTCGATTGTCGCATGAGCTTTCGGATGCATCAGGGTTTAGGTAATCAATCTGTTTGCTGCACCCCATGAATCACATAACAGTTAACAACACGAGCTTATTTAAAGTGTATTGCTGATTCCTCGACAACACACATTGTGATAAATTTCTTTGCATGCTTTTACAAACGAAATTCCATATGGCTTAATATTACTCAACCTACCCGCATTTTCACATTCTGAATTTGTCTACTGTTTTGGAGGACGGTGTCGTTGTAGTGGCGGACGTGGTTATTCGACTCAAACAGACTATATGGCACCGTGCATAGCTCTGATATGAAAGTTCATCATCATCATAACAGCCATGAGCCTGACCAAAAGGTACTGTGGCTCGGGCCGCCGCTCACCCCAACAGTGAAGTGGAATATCCTAGAAGAAAACGTTACTAAAAAGAAGACTAAGCGGAAGAACTAGAAATGGTATGAATACAAGTACGCCATTGACTGCGACACATCGCCATCTCGGATAACGTCTCTAACCAGCGGTTTGAGTGATCACGAGGACCCCATCCAGGCAGGCGACACCTACCCACTTTGCTCAATAGAGCAGTCAGTGTCTTCATATTTTGTGACCACGTTGTTGGTTGACCACCACGCGGTTTTACCCAACTGTTGATGGTCTCAGTATCTAATGCCCGGTGCAGTAAACGTTCGGCTGGGATAAACGTTCAACTGGGAGAGAGCGTAAATGTTTTTGTATTTTGCAAGGATTGTATGGTAATGTTTTTCGTCGCTTTGTCAAATGAATTTTTTATGTACCAGTACAGACCAACAATCCGAATCTGTTCGTGTATGATTTTTACAGTGACATTACTATGTATATGTGTTAATCACATGACTACCTGTACAACTTGGTTGATTTCAACATCCATGCTTAGCCACCATTTTGTATTCACAGTTTCACCTGTGCTCATGCATGTTGACTGCAACGTGACCTCATTGTCCATTATCTCAATGTTTACGGTCTTGTTTACTCCGTCAACTTGAAACGTGAGTACTTCTCTGTACTGTATTGTGCTATTTTCGTGAACAAATCAAGTTCGGATTATTAGCAGTGTAAGATCGAATGTATCCACCAGCTGTCGACCAGTCAGATATGTCAATACTAGGTATATTGACTGTTTCCATCATCATCCGTCTACTGTCCATTCGTATGTCGTGTTTCAGCTGGAAGACAAAGCTGACGTTTTGACCAAAGAACTCTTCGTGGCTAGACAAGATTTGCATGACACACTGGAAGAGAAACTGCATTTGGAATCCGAAGTAGCACAAGTGAGTCAATGAACTGTGCTAGTGTGTGTACTGTTTTTATATCCGCTTTGAACATACAAGTCCTGTAGTCGTAGTAGTCTCGAAAGATTCCCAGATCGGTTCAAGGCTATAGACTAGTCTTCTCTGTGTTTGCATTATCCCTCACGCACACCCGTTGTCAGCAAACCCAATCGATAAAAGGTTTTGTGAGCAACCCATTTATCTCTCGATTATTTCCCTCACTTGCGCCTTCCTTTCTACGATTTGTTTTGTCCCTACGGGGACGTTCAGACACAGGGTTACGCATTGCGACTCATTGCATTTGTATAGTACGAAGTGTGTAACATATCTTTTTGTTTTTCTTAATGAGCCTCTCTTGAGACGAAGATATTTAATTGTTTTTGGTTCAAGTTTGCCATCGATATGTTGCTGATGATAGTGAGTGTCCGCTGGTGGTGATGCTTATGCAGTCCACGGTGTCTGTCAGCGTTTTTTTTTATATTGGACTGTACAAAGGTTCTAAGAAACAATAGTGAGAAGTCGCTTGAAAAGAAACAACAGAGAGGTGCTTGAAGTATCTGAATATGAGGGTCAAAGGTGGATTCTGAATGATTTCCAGCCCGGTGACAGTGTACTAAGTTAATTGCCGCAAACTCATTCATCGATTACTGTTTATATGCTTATTGGATTATGCAATCCACTAGATAATGTACTTTCCATATATATATATATATATATATATCAAGTAGGATGTCGTAATCACACGTTATGACAAACTAGCGCAGTTTCCCGAGTTACTGTTCGTATTACTCAGTGTTCCTCCTCGTTTAACTTTTACCCAATTCAC
>LUCH01003898.1:42831-55329 GCA_013368495.1 Paragonimus heterotremus
CGCGCCCGGCACATCGACGCTACCGCTAGACTACCCTTCCGCCACCAGCCATCTACCCAACGCCAAACTTAACTGATCCCTATACTTATACCCCGTTGGCCAAACTATCGTACTGTAGGTCCTACACATAAATACCCCTTTATTGATTACATTAATCACTGGCCGAACGTTTCTTGCGTTATTACACGTAACCAACTTCCCTCCGACATTATGAACTTTCCCTTTGAACTCGCTCTTTGTTTGTTTTGTACCGCCACATTAAACTGTTTACGCTACCCTGTTATTGGTTGATATTTACTGACGGTTAAATTCCGTTCACAGAGTTCACTTGTAAGTTGTAAGTTATATAATTTGCTAACCGTTGCTCATTTATGTACAGAACCAGTTTTATCTGAGTAAACCTTCAACATTCTGTCTTGTTCTGCCCTGAATCAAGAGGTTTACAACTGCTCAGAGAGACTGCGTATAGCCATGAATCCTGACAGATTCCGCAGTATTATTATTATTATTATTATTATTCTGTGATCTACTTTCGTAGACTTATTTGTTCTTTATCGGCTGAATGTTGCCCAGGTTTTTCTTCTCGCTGAAATGCTTGTATATCAGTAGTGTTATTCAAGTGTCGTTTTATTTGTCTCAGTTCATCATTTTTTGTATTTCCAAACCACCCAACAAAATTTATTCTCACATCAACGTAGATAACATAGTTCTTTCTCTTTTGTGTATAAATCTGTGAAGACCTTTTTGTTTTATACAAGTGTTAAATAGATTCAAACAGACAGGCTCAGTTTCTGGACATTTCAGTTGTTGTTCAAGTGCACACACAAAATCGTCGAAACTCGGGCCATTGCTTGGACCGTAAACACTTTGCTTGTTGCTCATATACGTCTAATCGGTTTATATCCAAAATCCGGATAGCAGATTGATCTTGCATAAATGCCTCACCAAGACTGACAGTAGCTTCGAAATGAGCTTTCCCTGGATTCAAGAGCAAATGCAATCTGAGTATTGTGGACCCAACAGAATTCAATTCAGCATTGCGCTCATCATATTCCGGTATACGACCATCGACGTCTTTACTGTGAACAAAGTGTAGTAACTCCTGAGGTAAATCCGCTTGTTCTGACGACAGAATCTGAAAAGGAAACAAAAGCAGAAACTGATACTTTTATTGCGTTTTCAATGTAGTGCTTGGTCTTGTGTTTTAGGAGTTAATGCACTGAATTGTAAAATTTAATACAACTCAGATATGTTTTTCGCTGCGTATTTTCGAGCAATGTCGTATTATTGTAATAACTAATGAGTAAACAAAAACGAGGATTACTCAGTTCTACCCTGTAACCGGTATCATTTCGGGCTACTGATATGCGACTTACCTCGCCCAATCGTAAATCACTGCAACCCGTCACATCTGTGATCTTACGGTACCTCATATGCTTCACCTGTTGGTTTACGTAGGTTGTTACCGCGTTCGATGCCAAATAGACAATAGTTGGCCACTTGCGCGACCAAGGCAATCTAACAGACCGTCGGTCAGGTCTATTCATGTCTTGCCAATGAAGGCAAGTACACCAATGTGGTGCAATTCCAGCCTGGGCGCACGTGCGGTTTGAAGAGATCGGCTTGAATAGTGAACGACCGTGAACAGGGATGGGTCGACGGGTGTTCAAATGGGCTTGCGATGATCCGTACTGTTTGATTAACAGATGCACCAGAGTGGCATGCACATCGAACAAAGTGACAAGACGGTTGACGTTCGTCCGTAGGTGTCTGGTGGCCTGAGGCCAAGAACGCTGGAACTTCTTGGGTAGAATGATACTCAGCAGAGGAAGACGTTCCTCAAGTTTGCCCTGCAGTAATAAAATGAATGAAGGTCAGTAAAAGGATTTGGTTGAGTCACAAACTGTTGAACGCTCTACGGGTTTTTGGTGTTGTTAGCATTTGCATCAAATTGTTAGGACTGAAGGAATCAAGAAATCCAACCGGTCTAAAATCACTGCACATTAGTCAGTAGTTTGGACATTACGGCGCCTGATAAAAAATCTTTCGGTGGACACCCGTAATCCGTTGAATCGCCACTATTTCGCGATAGTTAGCTAGATTTTTTTATCAGAGAAGAAAGAAGACACATTGCGATAGCATTTCGTTTACTCTCATCAGTTACAAACGTGAAATATGTTAGTTCTATACAGCATAGAGATAAGGACAAACAGGTCATTGACACACATATACGAGCACATCAAGTAGCATGTAATCACAACCATGGCAATCTCAACCACTTTTGTGCAAATAACGTCGGTTGGTAAGTTCGGATAAGCATAGTTTTGCAGAAAACCAGTAACTGTGGGTTGGCTCATTGTTACTAACATGTCACTATAAGACCTAGCAAACTACGAACCAATACATGCGTATGCACTACCACGTTTTACTTGGATTGCGTTAATCTGACCATCATCAGCGCAGAAAGGGGACATGTTACGATATGTTAACATTTCGTTTACGCACATCAGTCGTAAACGTAAAACATGCGAATTATATATGACACACAAATAGAGATAGAGAGGGTACAGACACGCATAAAGTGGGTTAATCTGGTGACCTGTTATCATGAGGTGTCTGGCAATCGATGATGCGAGGTTTCGAGTAACTGATTCACCGGTTTCAGATTGTTGTGTCATGAATTGTTTAAACCAGTTTGGGACGTGTTCTGACACTCGCCGAGATAGCTGTCGGTCTGTTCTGCCTATGTAAACATCACCGTAACGGCAAGTGAACTGATAAACAACGTGAGAGACAGATTGGTCAGACCCACATAGATCATTCAAAATATTTGTACATCAAAAGAACCGGAAGCTACTGGTCTTTAGCGAAACCATGTTGATTAGACTTCACCAGTCGGCGCTATGTGCACAAAAGTGGTTGAAACAACCCATAGGGTTGCCGTGGTGGTGACGTGATATGTGGTGTGATTGTATGTGTGTCAGTACCCTGTCTATCTCTGCTTGTGTGTCATATTTATAACTCGCATGTTTTACGTTTGCGACTGATGGGAGTAAACGAAATGTTAACATATCGTAACATGTCTTCTTTCTGCGCTGATGAAGTTATTAAAGGGAACCCAGTGATTCAAATCTGACCATCGTTAACCAAATATAAGGAAGCTCAGGTAAGATTATTTTATAAAACACAGACTCAAATTAACAGACAATCTGCAAACAGAAGCTTTTCGGTGATACAGTATTTAAATCTGTTCACCGTGAAACAGACTAGAGCTTATCAATATACTTTCACTTATTCCTAACTCAAATGGCTTGATATTCAACGAAGTAATGAATCGTTCATTCCACTAGGCGTTCCAACTAACCTTCCACTAGTTAAATGGAGCACACACCACAGTCGTTCTTAATTAAGTGCACCATTGTGAATAAACGTTTCGTCACTCACCTGTACAGATAATCTTGCCTTACCCATTCGTGGTCCATGATCAGCAAATAGAAAGACCAGTGTGTTCGCGAATGTTCGCTGCTGGCTTTGAGTGGAACTTGAACCAAACTCGTCGCCAGGATTCTCTTCCTCTCCCAATTTGTCATCATTTAAAATTTCCCGCAACAGCCGTTCTAGATCTGCGTCCAGGAGAACCGCATATGCTGGGTCCTCGTGAATCAGTTCACTCAAAAAGGTCAAACTAAACCTCGGTGCATGAGAATATGCGTGAAAAAATTCCCGTAGTGATTCCAGTAGAACATGATGAGTGAATCTGAACAGTGAAAATCAGTAGAAAAGAGAAAGTGATTTTAAATTAAATTCTGTTAGTCGCGAAAGTGGTCATTCATTGTTGTGTGGCGGTTGTGTTGGGAAATTCAAAGTAACTTATTCTCGTCGTTCATTTATCTAAACTATCAGTGCTTCAGTCTGACAAATGACTATTGGAAACAAAGCACAGTTGTTCTCTGAAGATAGTTTCCAACACTCAGTGTTTATACACCCATTTTATTACTGTCGAGTCAAAGTACGTAAATTCTGTGCACATACCTGGATGTGTTGAAGGGATACTGGACTAAGTGGAGCACAGTACATAATTTCTGCTTGCAAATTGTAGAGGAACCTCAATTCGGCCCCACTACTTGAAGAGTATTCAAACACGATTGCTGCAACTATAGCGATACTGTCACGAGTGAAGGTCCGGCAGTCTAATTTTTCTATCTGGCCGAGACCCTTAGCTATGGTTTGTAGTCACCTATTATGAGAAGGGAAACCCCGACTCTAGGAAGTCTGTTAACCAGCAAAGTTACGTAGTTCGACAGTCAGCTCTGATGGAAGTTTGAAGTGCCACAGTTTCGGCATTCTGATGTATATCTGGACATCAGTCATCAGTAATCAAATACAGCTCAACAAATCAATGATTTCTGTGATTTCAACTTGGAAAGAAGTCCTAGTCGAAGGGTCATCGATTGAAGTTAACAGAGAGTAACTGCGTCTCCTCTGGGGGTGATCGGACAATCTGACCATTGCTCACAAGCGAAAGTGGTTGAGCGTTCACATGCGACACAGGGCCTGGCGAGGACCGCCAGACAGAGCGCCCGACAGTCAACACTCAGAACTGTTAACAGTTTCACCGCTGTCAGCAATGTTAGTAGCGGTATTAGCCATACATTACTTAGTCCATTGTTTGGCACGGCTATTAGCCCCGTACCCTGTCACAACAACTACTAAAGATTTCAAATTGAACGTCATCCACAATTGATCCAGGCTGTAGCATTCCCATAGACTGTTCAGTCGACCCCTTTCGAAGGGAAGCACTAGACTCGAGTTTCGCTCTCATTAGAGCTCGTCAGTAGTGCATATCCTTGTCAAAGCTGGGACTAGAACTCCGGCCACGCTTTTCATGAGGCAACTGTGTTTACCGCCGCGCCATTGACCTCACATTAGACACAACCGAATTATCATCGCATGTGAACGCTCAATCACTTTCGCTTGTGAGTAATGGTCAGATTGTCCGATCACCCCCAGAGGAGACGCAGTTACTCTCTGTTAACTCCAATCAATAACCCAACGATTAGGACTTCCTAGACAGGTCGAAATCTCCGATCTGATTAAACTAACGTTTTGTCACATACTTCTAGACGACGCAGCAAAAGGAATGACTATTCGCTGCTGCACAGCATGTTGAGCGACCCATCCTGGCTTGAGGCAGCCAAACGAACTAACCAGTACACAGTCCTACGGTGAACATCGTCGACTGCAATATTTGCACAACTTCATCCAGTAAGCGAAGTACAAGTCAGCGGCCACTCTCACATCAACCCATCCGTCTGTTATACCTCGCAAGCTTCCACCGTCTTACTGCGCTTTCCGGATTCTGATGGGTCCTAACATTTTCTTATGCAGTGTGTATCGTCCACGTATATTGGACACTGCGATTTACATGTCATATAGGTATTTTTGTCATTGGTGTTATTCACTTTCTGATTATGAGTAATTTCAGCGCCAATGCGCTCTTGTTTCATGAGTAATTTACCAGTTGAAATAAATTCCGATGTGTACGCTCGGATTTTTCGTTTGTACTCTCGTGGTAATGGATCTTGTAAAGGGAGAACACTTGAGTTTGGATTGTTTCGAGCAGAATGCATACAGGCCCATCTGTTCACATTTTGAGGTGGGAATGATACAACCTTGGACAAAGAGTGCACGCAGTTGTTTAATACCCTCAGCTCAGGAGGTTGCATCTCATTTGCTTACGTTACACATGTGAACAAGGCTGAACTAAATAAGTGCAACTGAGCTCCCAATGCTCCCAGGCAAACAACGAGACGCAAAAACATCGAGCGATGAGCAACTGGTTGGCGACCATTTTCTGTATAGGCACACAGGCGCAATCAAACGTTTCTGGCCATTATGTCCTCAACAGTCAACGGATATTTGTCATGGAGAAACGGTGATTGTATGGTCAGACAGTGCAGATGCATTGTAGAGTGAATACCTGTTGACTATGACAGGCTTCACTACCACGCGGTGGAATGTGCAACAGTGTTAACGGACAACGTTTATCATGTAAGGTCACATGACGCGCCCCTCGAACATGGGTGCACACGATTAACATGGGGAGTGAGTCATGCAGACCTGCCTGCCACACACGCTCTAATTTGGGCACATATATCAACCATGATGTACGTCCTCTTACACTGTGACGCGGATGTTGGCATCCGCCAATTCACAGCACTTTAGCCTTCCTTCAGGAACCTAGCGGGTAAGTCACAAATGACTAAAGGGCAGCACAACATCAGAATCGATACTGACAAACATTTTACACCATTCATTCTCGAAATAAAACCATAGAAAACTCATCTGGTGATTTACCACAAAAGAGGAATAAAATTAACCGCATAAGGCGGTTTTTTTTCCGGTGTTGTACGATCATGCGAATGAGAGGTAGTTATGATCAGTAAGCGTTTAAAAAACTGGGCTTCACTGAACCAGATAATAAATAACCGAAGGAAACATCTTGAGACTTTAACCATTCGTCTGCCGTTTTCATCCATGAACATAAAACATTGGAGTTAACGGAGTGCAGGTAGCAAATATGGTAGAAACCGTCACCAATGAAGATTGCGTTAAAAGAGGGAGTGTTATCAGAACTGGGACAAATTATCTGAGCCGACGGTTAGTGAACACACAGGGTTAGATAGTGGCTATGGAGCACTGCCTTAAAGAACACAAGTCATTTTGAGAACCGAGCACGTGATAGCACGTCGAATCGGTCGAGGATGGCACTCGTTTCGTCGCAAGGGATGGAGCTGGGTTTCTGTTTTTACATTCTGTTGTCATCTTACGATGTGCCAAGGCAACCATCAACCAATTGACCACATCGTTTGAACACTGAGATTTGAATCGTTACAGGTTAAACACCAGCCGCATTTGACCGAAACTTTTCGGTTAGCCTTCTTCAGAATGAAGCACTTGACACAGAAGTGGCTGTTGTAATAGGTTATCAACAGAGCGTACCTATTACATGGGAAAAACTACATGCTTCATCTTAATGAAAAAGATGAACAACCTAACTAATTGGATATAGATTCAGCCAATCTTTGTCGTGAGCATTCATGTATTTTGTCAATATGGACGTCATCGTAGCTGCAAGTGAACAAATAGATTACGAGTTTAACAAGAAAAGAAGAAACTCCGAAGAAGGCCGTATTCACAAACGGACTTCCTTAGAAATGTGTCGAAATGTATAGTAATGGATAGTTAATTAAGACTGCTGTGAGTACGACTCAGAAATAGGTGGTACCTATGAGCTTATCTTTTAACAGTGTCTCTATTACAGCTGACTTAATTCGAAACCTACTAACTGCCTTGATTTACTTATGCTTTACGATTCAATAGTGTCAGTTGTTGCTGCTGTTGTTGTGACTATAAAAGACGTTGTTTATTACATGAAATCCTGCTCACGGACCCGTACACTCATTTGCATGACTGACCTGCGTTCACACACAGTGGGCAATAGTACAATGTCGTTCGCTCCATAGTGCGTACACACTATTCCAACAGTCGTTTCTGGTCCGTCGTATTCTTGGCGTTGAGACTTGCTCTTTAGTTCACGTATGTACGCATTATACGATTCACAAACGAAGCTGCCTGTTATAAGACATTACTAACTTGGAGTACTGTCCACCCCCCGTGAACCCACACCTTGCCGAAAGGCTCTGTTTTTCGAGTAATCTACCAGTTCAATAGCAACTGTGGGGACGTCTGTAATTGTAGAACAAATCGATGTCAAGGGCAAACACTGGCTAAACAAAAGGTCACGTGGTTGGTGTGCGGGATTCTACAGTTGACACTGCTCACATTAAACATCTATCACGTTCTTATCAAAAAAAGTGTATTTTCCCACTGTAATAATTCTGTCCTCAACCTACCTCTTATCGGTTCCACAACGAACTGGCATTAGTCACGAGTTTCAGTCTGATAGAAGTAGTTAAAACTAACGAAAAGAGTGGGTCAATTAAAAAACTGTCATCTAAGTTCACTCATCTGAAGAATTGTCACCCAGATTTATTCAAATGACTAACTGATGACTCATTAACTTGTACTACCTCCCGCTAAATATCGTGACTATAACACAGTGATTGTCAATGACGTTTTTGCAATAGCTTTTGTGCTCATCTCTGTACAATTCGATCGTTTGTGGATGTGCAATATTGCCGATAACCGGAGAACTGTTCAGTTGATTCGCAGTTCTATAAATGCTTACAAAACCACAGGGATTACAGTAAGCTGTCCACTTTTCAATGTGGATGACCGATCCTCACTGGAACAGTTTTTGTTCATACCTTTTCCATTCACAGGCGTTGTATACACGTCGAACGGCTCTGCGGATGGTTATACGAGCCAAGTTAAACCATAACCAACCACCATTATTTCACACTAGTGATCACGTGGCTTCCTTAAGGATACTCGCCACGATTCCACTCGCTTGTTCTCCACATATACTTCTGTGTATGCTTGCTATAAGAGACCTGAAACGACCTCGGTGTCACCCTCTTCGGACTTATAACTGATGAAATTATTGATTGCCTGTACATTCGTATCGGCCGAGCCGTTACTGTAATTTCCAATGTCGTACAACCTGTCTTTCTGTGGCTGTTGTATGAACTGCTTTTCAGTCAGCCTGTTTACGAATGCCATCGAGTGAGCGTGAGCCCACCTAACGTTTCTTCCCAACTTCTCTTGGATTCTATCGTTGATCTCGCCCTCGGCTAGAGCTCAATACGTTTCACATCTCCATATAGTCCTGAAAGTATGCATTTTGACTCAAGGGTTTGCCACATTATTTTATTTAAGTGTCTCCTGGAACTCTAGTTCGACAGTTGTCCAGGATGGGCGGTCTAACCAATTAGTGGTCCAGAGTTACAAGCGTCCTCGTTTGTCCACACACCCTTTAGTTGCTTACTTACTGCCCAAGCTGAAGAATTGGATTCCCAAGTGCACTCACTTAAGAAAATATCACATCAGAGTTGTAATCCCGCAGGTAATCAAGAGTATGTTAAGACTGTGTCCAAAAAACAGATGTGCCATATAGAGTGACTCAATGCAAACATGTTTGTGGTCATGCCCACCATGCTGTTTAGTTATAACGTACCGAGATGTGGTGCAGCCTAATTTCTTTCCATAATATTCCTCATCATGAGCAGCAGCTTGGAGACAAGGACGTCCGTAGCTATGTGTTGGCGCTCGGTTGGCTCCGAATCCCGTCAAACGATGTTGAAAGGTCCCCCATTTTGGAGTGTCCTCAATAAAATGTGTAGCGTATCCTCCAATTTTGGCAAAGTCTTCCCAAATCCAAGGATATTTGTCTAAGACGCTGACGTTGTGGTTCACGCTAACGTGTGATGTTCGTGCTTCTGGTAACTCTTTTTCGGATAGACCAGTAAGCAAAGCGAGTAGATTGGCTGTAGTTCCATCTCCGATAACATTGTACAGTTGCATCGTGATTGCATTAGGCAGGTCATTGACAAGCTGCATCGTTTTGGGTAGGTAACGAACAGCCGCCATTCTGGAGATGGAATCCAATCCAAGAAGAAGAATGTTGTAGGTCGGTGACCTGGCCACTAGTTCGATGTTTGCTATTGGCAGTGCGACTGGGGGAAAAGAACCGCAAATGAAATGTCTTTCTTGCATTCCAAAAGAACTATCATTCCACGGTACCCCAGCGAAGGCATTGAGGTTCTCAGGAGACTGGCATAATACCATGAACTGGGGCCAACTGGGACGAAACCCGTCTGTCACATTGTCAATACTTTCACCATACACCGAGATATAATCATCCAAACGAATTATCGGAAAAAGAGAGCAAACTCTGCCCTTAACTTCGGCTTTATGGACGCGAGTAATACTGAGACGCCCGCGGTCAATCGACACATGGTATTCCACCGAACTTTTGTTCCTGGAGTCATCATCTATGCAAGAGAGTTGATTGTTTGTAGAAGAGCCATATGACCATGCAGTTAAATCAGGAAGCTGACATTTATAAATCTCTCGTATTGTAGATTTTGGGTCATCTGCAAGTTCTGTATCACCACTTATTTCATCGTAATATAGAGTTTTAAGAAACCAATAGCTGAATAAGGTGGCGTAACTGATCAAAACGACCAGAATCAACCTCACATAGAAATGAAAGCAGCATGGGATTTTTCGCAGCATCCAAGTGGCTGACATTAATCAGACCATCTGTTTGGAATGGGGATAAGCCAATCAATTCCCTGTCTGTTTGCTGATCGATGTACTTGCGACGATCCTATTGGTCCGTTAATCGACCAGCGGATAGGAGGAGGCTGGAGGCTGTGTCCTAAACGCTACCGTGCACACGTCTGGTAATGCGTAACACGCTTCTCGTAATCTTTGTTTCAGCAACTGATCTCGTTAGGAATGCACAGACCGCTGATGCAAGTGCTCGCGATGTGGGTTGACAATAGTTGAAGGCCGGTCAGTTCCCGAAAGAACAGATTATTTTGTAGTTATTTAACTGTGGTTTTCATTTTAATTTGCCCACACGGTGAAAGCGCTGATGGCACCCGGACAAACTAATTTATCCGTTCTACTTCGTAGGCCGACTCGTTTGAACTGTGGCACCCCGTGAGGCTTGACTTAAATACAAGCGATCAACGGGTTGTCATCGTAAAAGATAGTGTCTTATGAAAAAATCCAACAGCTCCTTTTGATCAAAATGGTGGAGATACTAGGTGAGCAAGTCTTAAGATCCACTCCGAAATGTAGCAAACTAATTGATACAAATATATATATAATGTCTAGATTAAATTGAGGCATGAATGAAACTAACAACTACTGACAACCATGTTGGGAGGGCGCACATTCACATAAGTTCATGTATCCGGGTGAGAGTAACTCGACTTGGGTGATAAAACAAACCTTAAGAAGTTTTATGAAGTTTTTAATCAATAGGACAGGATTGATAAAAATGTGATCATCACATGTAACCACTTCAGTATGATGAAGTACTCTAAGTAGGTAAATGAACAGCTAGAATTCGCAGTTTAATATACTAGATTAACGGAGAAAATTTGTCGGTTAGTTTAACTGACTGGAGCAAACAGAAAGAAACAGAGTAAACATACCTGAGAAATCACAAGAAGTGAAGGTGTTCCTATCAGCTCTTATACACACCAGTTAGAATAACACAAATGTGATCACTCCCAGCTACATCATCTGTCTGGTGGCGTCTTGAGGACATGTGGGTGTGTAAGGGCAGTGCAGCCGTTGGCCAACTACAGACCTAAGTGGTTGCCCGTAGAGTTCATTACTGTCACAAACCGCTAGCACGTCTTATGAGGTGGCTATGTGTAAACTGATTTTAACACCTCCAGGGTTACTTTCTTTCTTCGTCTGATTGTCAGCAAGTTTTCTCTTGCTTTCATTGTATATCCCTGCAAAGGTTGAAGACAAGTATGTATAACTGGTTTTCTAACGATCTACTATGCATCAGTCCTACCAAAACTTCCTTGTTGACCTAACTGGGAGTGGTCTGGTTGGCGAACGGAAACAGGTCCGGTTTTTGTTTGCAATGTTCCGGAGTGCTGAGTGATTAGACCCCATTTGACAGCTCTAATCGCACGTTCTACCGAATGGCTTCACTCAGACTGCGCTTGCTGTATAGCTGTCGGGACATCTCTCTGGTGGGTGGGCCCTGTTGCTAGTACACATTATTTGAGGTATCCCGAAAGATGCAAAGACAGACCGTACTTTGGTGATTGTAGACAGTATATTGACACGCGTGACGGGATAAACCTCAGTCCATTTAGAATGTCTAGCAATTGTAGGTTGATACGTCATACCACACGTTTACTCTGGTGAGCGCCACCAGTGCACAGATTCGCTGGATCCTTCCACCGGTATTTTAGCAAAACTCGCAAAAAGTCAAAAACTTTCAGTAGTCAAACCAATATTTTGTAGTTATTTAACTGTGGTTTTCATTTTAATTTGCTCACACGGTGAAAGCGCTGATGGCACCCGGACAAACTAATTTATCCGTTCTACTTCGTAGGTCGACTCGTTTGAATTGTGGCACCCCGTGAGGGTCTTGACTTAAATACAAGCGATCAACGGGTTGTCATCGTAAAAGATAGTGTCATGAAAAAATCCAACAGCTCCTTTTGATCAAAATGGTGGAGATACTAGGTGAGCAAGTCTTAATATCCACTCCGAAATGTAGCAAACTAATTGATGCAAATATATATAATGTCTAGATTAAATTGAGGCATGAATGAAACTGACAACTACTGACAACCATGTTGGGAGGGCGCACATTCACATAAGTTCATGTATCCGGGTGAGAGTAACTCGACTTGGGTGATAAAACAAACCTTAAGAAGTTTTATGAAGTTTTTAATCAATAGGACAGGATTGATAAAAATGTGATCATCACATGTAACCACTTCAGTATGATGAAATACTCTAAGTAGGTAAATGAACAGCTAGAATTCG
>LUCH01003899.1:0-17618 GCA_013368495.1 Paragonimus heterotremus
CCCAGACCGTGCGTAAGACTAGAATACCTGAACGCATAATTCGTTTCTTCTGGCGATTTAACACTGTTGACGTTATACTTTGTCACAACGCGCACATTAATCAGTCCGTTCAGATAACCGATAAGGCTCTCAAAAATCGACTGTATGCCACGCGGAGTTTCAACACTGATAGGATAGAAGCATTCGCAAATAGAGTACATCGGTCCAGGAGTTGACAGAAAAAAAGGTTGGGGTGAATCTTTGAAGACCCTCAGTCCGGACCCCCCTATCCACTTCTAACGCCCATGTATACAGTCAGTACTGACGACTTGTCTAAACGACCTAACTTGTGGTTAGACTCTTCCTGTCGGTTTTAAAACCAACCAATTTTAACTGACTCACCCCAACTTTGACCTCATTTATATTTTCTGGTTTGAATTTGGGGGAAACTCATAATCTCTTCTGGTTGTTTTCTACGCTTAATCAAGCGTAAAAGAATGTGATTGAATAAAGACAACGTGGTTTTTGACATCCCGTTCTTTCACTCGGTTGGTACAACATCAATGCTCCGAACCTTTGTCGTCTTATCAAGGTGTTACTGAGTTCACATACTGTCATAAAAATGTGACATGAAAGCATACAACTGGTTTAGAGGTGAACAATATTTTTAAATATACCATGGTCGCACGAGAAGAGGTCTGGTGGCACACGAATACCAATCTGTTGAATTGATGACAGCCACGAAGACTCATACACACGATTTGGGCCTTTTGATAATTGTGAACAGTAGTGGTGTTATTCGTAGCTCGGGTTGATGGTTTTGATATTGGTATGTTCGCCGAGCTTGGCATTTGGATTGCAAACGTCTCATCACCAAGCGAGGTGACATCATCAGTGCGTAAGTGTTTCATCGTATCGGAGTGTATCCAGAGTGTTCCACGCTCAAAAACTATACACATCGCTTGGTGATGAAACGTTTGCAAACTGAATGCCAAGTTCGGTGAACATACCAATACCAAAACAGTCTGGGCCTACATGGCCGCAAAATAAACTGAGACGACCTAATCAAGCTGACCTTTAGTACACCAGGGGTGTGCAACATAGCGGTCTGATGAATGTGCAGTCTTTTAGAATACAGTTGCGAAACGTTTGTGGTTGTATAAACATCTTGTGCAAGTGTTCAACTTATCATGATCTGTTATCTTTGGAAAACCCGGCGAGGCATCACAATCCTTTTATCAATAGTCTTCGAATTAATTCAGCTTAGTATGGTGAGATAGATTGTCGAATCTCCACTTTAGTGTGAAATGCGTCAATGCTTGCCAGATGGTACGATTTCTACTTCTGATGAACCCCCTAGATAGTTTCGAATGGTTCAAAACAACCTAAAGACCTGAGAGATCAGTAATCTAAGGTATTAAATTTCAACGCAACATATTTTAGTACAGATAAATTAAAATTGGCTGTACACCTTTATACCATTCTCCACACTTCAGCTGAGTGGAAATAGATCGCATATTACATGGTTTGTCAGGACGATGAAGTTCGTTAGTCAAACAGTCGATAATCAATCAATCAGTCCGCTTTTATTTCGTATGTTGGCGCGAAACACGAGAGATTTAACCAAAAATATTACGGCATACAAATGTACAACAAACTCCAAAATCGATGTAAAGTACTATGGATGGACCAGAAAATGAAGATGACTTGGTCTAGAAAGGTTTATCGCCCCTGAAAGTAGTTGAATGAGAATATCATAAAAATAATACCGATGAGTTCAAGGGGGCCATTGATCCGATACGGGCGATGGGCGATATAGTTCAGACGGAAGGGGACGCTGTGACAATCGCATAATCCAATCCAGCACACGCATCTGAACGCGGATCTGTTGCGGGTCGGTGGTACGCACAAACACAGAACACCCAGTTCGCTCCAACGCTGTCTGCTGTTCAATGACTCGACCATCCAAAGAGTGAACAATGTGAACTGATAGTGTTCGTAATACTTCGGCTTGACGTTTGGTTAAATGCTACAAACAGTGAACGCAATTATGCACAGTGACACTACAACCCGGAATAGGTAACGCAGAAATGGGAGAACAAATTGTTGGAGGTTAAGATTGAGTGAAGGCTAGTTTGGAGAAGATGAATAAGTGAGTCTTCGTAACTATGCTGATCAATGAAACTTGCTGCTAAAAAACTGCAGCCCCTTCAAAAAGGACAGCCAATGCCAATACATCAGTCAAATGAACAACCTTCTACATAGAAAAGGGGTACATTTTTCCGCGTACGAAAGGACTGAAAAATCATGTGTAACCATTTTCCGGCTATCAAAAAGAAACTTAGCGTGCCTCTGATGGGAATGTGTTGTCCCCATCTACTGACCCGCATCGAGTGGAGTAAAAATGTGAAGCAGGCAGCCAATAATTCCCTAAAATACAAGATAGAATGTACAGTGTGTGGAACTTGATCCACGTGCTCCAACCGAACTGGCCGTTGTTAATTGGGGTCACCAATGGCTAGAGGCAGAAAACCTCGATGGTATCAAAAAACGAAATGGCCAAAAGTAGTTAAAATCTTGATCGTTTCGTTGAGTACAGCCGTGCACACAAACACACACAAAGAGAGAGAGAAGGCTGCATTGATCACAGCCATCATCAGAGTGACCTAGAAATACACACAGGTATTCTCGGGACACATATATCCTAATCTATAATCGAGCAGCAAAATGACGATTAAAAAACCGGACAGACTATGCGAGTTCAACAGAGCACTTCAGAATGGAGTACATTCGCACTGGTCCATAGAGCCTATGTTACGGGAACCGGTCACTAAAACGTCAGTTTCGAAGTGTGAGCAGCTGACTAACGGTATAACAGCGGAGGCGCGGTGATAGGACAAGAGTATGACTTTACTGTCAAAGAGAGCCCATACACTTACACACAAGTTAGACTTTCACCTTTTAAACACCAAATTAAAGAGTAGCATGTCATGTAGGTCCGACTAGGACAGCAGCATCGGAGATGACGGGACTCAGATGGGCGTTCTTAATGTGAATTGGCACACAATACATGTAATCATCAACAACCAAAATCAAGTCACTCCTCCAAGTGAGTGGGAATAACATGAAGACTATGTTCAAAATCAGTTATGGACTGAGTTGTGGCAGGGAATAATCATTTAGGTGACTGTCGACAAAACACAGTTCATTTAGGCAAAGCAAGAGTAAGCAAACCAAAACCCATGAAATCCAAGATAAAAAGCACAAATCAGAAAAATGTTGGCTCATTGAGGAACTGAATAAGTTACATCGTGTCGTTGAGTTGACAACGCCACGAAGGACCTTGAACTTGGCGTCCATATCAACAGAGGCAACGTGGGTTGTTGTTGTTCTCATCGCCGTACGGAGTAAGATAAACATATCGAATGAGACAGAATAAGGACACACGTACCCTTCCCTATGAAGACATGCCAAGGTGTTGTGCTTAGTGCGCGCACCTTGAACAACCAGCCTGCGAAACAAGACGAAGGCGGCGCGTGTGTGGTCCGGTTTCAGGCAAGCCTGGTGGACAACTAACGCTACTTAAGGGATAACTAAACACCGATGACCATGGGATAAATCATTCACTAATTACTAGCCAAGAACGGATAGAAGAGGCTTAATTACAACGAGAAAACCTGTACGTAATACAAGAGCAATACAAGCGGTCAACATATCAGCACACAAAGCCAATCAACTCTGAATAGTACCGACAGCAAATGCATTCCCTATTATAATCATCGCCATCATCAGAATAGACAACGATACATCAGTGGTTCACATTAATGCTTAACTGCCACACAATCACGAAGAAGAAAAAACAAACCCTGTTTAGGAAGAGAGAAGAAAATTAAGAAGACGATGGAAAAGGACCTAACTACTAAAAATAGCTACGTCTATATTCAAATATTCAACGCCAAGGTGCTTACACTTTGCATACACTGCAACCCAGCTGTAAGTGAAGGTAAGGTGTCATCAACAAGACAGCTTCCTTACGACCTTCACTGCCCTGTGTCATTAAATGCACCCACACGTGTGTAACTTTCAGTTATGGAGTATGCAAACAGAATCTCACGCTTTCAGTCAAAGACTTCAATATGATTCCATCATCTTGACATACTTAAGTGGATCTGATTGGTTCGTTTGAAAAACAAACTTAATATTTACGTAATGATGACGTATGGGTAGACAGTTCAATGTTTGCACCTGCCGTAGTGACTGCGCAAGACACTGGCTTCAATGTAACCGGAAGATTTGACAAACAGTCATTGACTCAACCTTAAACTTACAATAATTATTCACCCTAGTGTGTTACAAAATGAGCAGTTTGTTAAAAGACGTGGACTAACCCTGTACATAGAACAAAAGACATTCCTCCAAAATCTTCTCAAAGTGCTCGTTAAGGCTTGCTAATAACAGAAAAACTTCACGTATGTCCTCATTTTTATGTTTTATGTACCTAAAGGCGTGAAAACTCAAGATATAACCAATCACTATGAGTAACCTGAAGAAGTCCACTGATACAGTTTACACACAACACCCTATATTCTACCACGTGGTGTTATCCGATCGAAAGCCATTAGTGGCATACCTTCTGTTAACTAGTTAACAAACAAGATGAATGTACACCTTAACATACGTTACAGAGTATTTTTAATGTTACTCAACAGGGTGATAGTCCAATTTATTTGACATTTGTTCTTGAGCAGTGATTTCCAGTTAGGTTACACTCACTGACCTAGAAGAATTCCTATTGCAGTGGTCCTCCACAATACATCAATAACTCTCGCTCGATGCGAACAATTGACTGACTGAAACCCCCATTTTATATGTGTGCTAGGATTTGTGTTTCCTGTATATACATGACAACGTAAACCGTGATTGATCTGCTAATATCATTCGGTTGTGTTGTTCCCTGCGTCATGCGTTACGTCGAATTATTAGTGACGTTCAACAGAAGTATACACTTAAGACATACGCTGCTCATACAGAAAGCATAAACTGACGTGACTTAGTCACCGCAGATCCGCCTCTAAGAAGGGCTTGGTCTTTGTCCCTTTTAACAGCTTTCAGTCATCGCCAATGAGAGTCTCTCATGGGACTGTTCATGTCAAGAATACGGCCCAAATCACCAACTCTCTGAAAAAGTTAGATTCACCTAATTACGTTTCTTATCTTCACCTCTCCAACATCCAGATGGCCCGTTATCTCAGTTTGTGAACTTTCACTTGAACACTGACCAGCCAACGAGATTTAAAGATGAAGCCGATTAGTGTGACTCACTCAATTTCAGTTTAGTGTGGCGTTTAGTTTAGTGTCTAATGCAAACAGATTAGTAAGTCTGTGACTGAAATGTGCAGCTGACAGTAATCGAACAGCGAGGGTATGATCAAACAGTGATGAAATTTTTGACGCGATTTTTAAGTAAACTGCTTTGACTCAACGTGTATATTGAAACAAAAATGGTTAACTTCTTTTACGCAAACTGTCAATAGAACTAATCTGAAGGGAAATATTTCAGCGAGAGTAGATGAAACTGAGGTTGGAAAACAAAATTCATTAGTCCTCATAAACATGAATAACCGGACCTTTTGAAAACGCACAGACAAAGCACAGACGTCGTCGTCTATGGGAACATAACACAGAATGCTGTCGTCTTGTAGACACCATGTTGGTTTTCCATTGTGTAAGCTGTGTGTGTCTTACTGAGCCACGCACCACATGCTTGCTTGCGTTGTCTACTTTAACAAGACGACTTCTGGAATCCCGTGTTTCAGAAGAATACAACCTGTAGCTGTCTCCGCGTTGCACACAGTTGGTCCACGAATATAACGGGTAACCAAACCCAGGAAGTTAGACTTACCTGTCACAGAAACAACTAGCCGCTTGATAGTGAGCCTAATGGCATTCAGAACAGTTTATCGTCGTAGTATACAAAAGCGCTGCAGAACTATATTCATCCATTACTGAACGTTAGACGGCGGCTGACGGTAAACACCAAGATTCAATTTCACCCTAATCCTAAAAGCTCAGACTTTTTCTCCCAAGTTTATTTCAGAATGTACATTTTCGCTGTCAAACGCACCAACAAGTGAATGAAGATTAACTACCTAAACGATGTGAGGTGGTGAGCTGAAATGTGTGGGGGGAACGTACGAGACACAAATGTTGGCGAAGATGAAAATTACAACGACCAAGAACATGTTCAATGAAAATGCGTACAGTTCACAAAGCATCTACTGAAAAGGTAGCATTCAGTGGCTCTCACGTGAACTAGAGCCCAAAACACATGATATGACAAAGCAATCCGGATGGTTTAACCGTCGACAGCCGACAAACCCCACCAACTCGAAGCATATACATAAGGGAAACTAAACAAAAGCGACAGAAGTATGATGAGGAGATTATTACCTTTTGTTCATCTGCTTGTTCCTTCTTCAAAACTGGCAAGTGATGAGGTCTAGCGGCAAGTAACATACGCTCTTCGCGGTGTTTGTTTCGTAGAGCAGTTCGCTCGCCTACAGAGAGAAGTTAGCAATGGTAATAGAGTGATCATTGTGAGCGAACGTGAAATTCCACAGAAACTAAAAATCAAATTCAAGTGTACTCAAAACCCGTTGATAATTTTAAGCATCTTTCATCGGTCTACATCCACACAGTGTGTGCAACACGCTAATGAGATGGAACGTAAACAAAGATGTTTTGTAAGAAAAAAAACAAAGAATATACTACATCTTATTGAATGGCTTTACAGAATGGCATGAGTGACAGTGTAATGGGGTTAATAAGAAAAGTAGAAGGATATTGGAGAAGTATCAAGGAGTAGCAGATCGCAGTTTTGAGTTTGGAGAAGTTTAACATGACAAAGATTCAAAAAAAAACAAGCCCAAACTGTCGAGAGTTGTTTGGATGATCAAATCTTAACGATAGACCCCGAATTTGAGGTCAGAACATGGATATAGTGCTGGCAAATGTGGCAATTAAGTAAAACATTCAAAGTTGATATAAGCCAATCTGTCGGATCTCGTGATGTTTTTCATACAACTAGGTGATCTCCATTATTTTTTTTAATCTAAGGTCGTTTTTAGACTATGACAACAAGACCCCTGTATAATGATTTTGGACATCTGCTTTCTGAAGTTAGCCTTTGATTTCTCGGTTTGGAATTTCAAAAAAGTTGAGGATCCCAGCTCATCGACAGTGATAATTTTCTTCCGAATTATCGCTATGGTTTTACTGATGGAATAATCGACAACTAGGATGGAAGTCGATTTCATGAAGTGGAACCCTAAATCGATTAGTAAACCATACAATAACGCTAAGGCTCTTCGGAAAACTGTCCCGAACTTAACAAAATATGACGTTATTATGATTGTCCAATTTCAGTGTATCACACTGGGGGTAGTTCTATCTAAATGAACGCTTAATCTTTGTTATCGTTAAAACAGTCACTAACTTACTCGTGGTCTATCGACGCCTGTCACGCACAATGCTTATTGTGTTACAACATAAGGCATCGACAACAATATATTAACTGTTCTGATTGATGCTCAGTTGTCACAAAATAAACAGAAGATCGGACCCGAAAAGATTGAGGGAGGTATAGGAATTATCATCAAAACAGACGATACAAAATTAAACCTTCATAAAACCTCAGATCATACAACCAAACAGACGAGTTGCAAAGTGAGAGTGTAGCGTCAGCCAAAGCTCCTTCGTGGCTTGCACTGTCAAGCTTCCGGAAAGGTACTTGGATCCTGGACAACTCAGCCGAACGACTACATCATCCACTCAACTGAATGGGATTAGTTATTAGTGCCTCTGACGTCTCTGATCAACAACTCCATGGATCACGATTTCTGCAACGTGATTATTATCTTCACAAGTTGCCTTCCAAACGGACATGTACCAGTGACTTGCATGATGAGGAATTATGAATCCAAATTGTGATTACACTGACTTCTTGACCATTCTAGTGTTTCAAGTTCTTGCTGCTCCCAATCACAATTTATTCACGTGAATTGTAGTTTTTCAACAGAAATCTTGGTGACTACGAATGATGAGACCAAAACGTGTGTAACTGTGCTGCCTCAGTGACACAGACGGTCGGGTAAGTCAAGTTCAGTTCCAGGTAAGACAATCGTATGCAATGTGGAACAAAGTCTCGATCGATAAGAAACAGCAAAGGTTAACGTATTCCGATATACATGATGGTGCGAACTCTATGAGTACACATGTAGCTTCTGGTGTGTGTTACCATCATTCGTATTCAATGCAATGGATAATGTGTGGCAATCATTAGCATATCAACGGTTATGTTCGAGTGTACAGTACAAGAAAACAACATGGCTTCTGTATGCCTCGATTCAACTGTAAGCACTTGTATACTCGCCGTTTGTATAGACTGATTAGAGTATAGCGTTCATCTTCAACCAAAGTGAACAGAGTGCGAAAAACAAAGTTTGTTGGATGTATCTTAGATCAGAACTTTAAACGCATCTGACAATAACAAACAGACGTACAATCATAACAGCTAAAACGTACAAACAGACATTAGAAACACAGCTAGTCATCATCCATGATGCGATAGAAGCCAGGTTAACACTGCTGAATCAGTGAGACTTCGATGGCCAGTGACAATCGAGACTTAGATACTAAGTAGTATTTTAAAACAGGATTTATTACGAAACAGCAAAAAACTATCCACACTATTAGCAAGTGAATGAATAAAAATAACGGGCGGGATCTGGAAGGATCATCAAAGCTTTAAATAAGTCTTGAAAAACAAGTACCGTTTTGTATCCACGTACAAGTGCATGCATGGTGCGTAGACTAGACCTAGATAATTGCCTCTAATTCACTATGCAACCACCGCGTCCCCCGGCAAAGAATGAATATATTCACCACTAAGAATCATTACCTGACACAAATGCTACGAGTGCAGGTAAGAATTGCATGAACAAGCGTGTGATTTCAGAAATTCGCAATTCTGTATTTGGCCAATATTTTTATGACCCCGCAGTTGTTTTAGATTTTCTTCTCCGGACATACTGAATTTTCCGGCATGTGATAAACAAGGCCACGTGGGGACTGAAACCAATCAGGCTGTCAAACGGCAGACTGAAGTAAGCGTATGAACTCAAAACCATGTGGCAAGTAGATGAGTATCGTTATCACAGAGCCACTGTTCATAATAGTAACGATAGTGAACAGTGGGTCCACACTTCACGAGATCTTAATGCGTACAACTTGATAAAGAACACACATATTTCGAAAGATAACAAACACACAGTTCCCAGCACTGAAAAACAGTGCACAGCTATCTAATCCAAAAATTAAAAACGCAATCAGAAGAGTACAAAATGAAACAGATACAAAGCAACTGTTCACATAAGCAAACCAGTTATAGACGTACACGACTGGTCGGCTCGAAGCTCCGTCAGTTGTTTGTGGAGCGCCTGTTCTTCTAAACGTTGACTCTCTGCTAGCTCTGCGACCAAATCGAAGACGGAACCGTCAGCGAGCACATGCGCAAGTTGCGTTAGAATTTCTTCAGAAATGCCTGCACGAATATCCCTAGAACGGCATGGGAGAACAAGTGGCTGGACAATTACGATAAGAGTAGAGCAGTTTACAAGAAAAACCGTGCACCCGAAAAGCCGACAGTATGGTTATCATGTTAATGAGGACTGATATCAACTGTTAGAAGAAAAACTAGGTGAAAACATACCAAAAGCTTCATAAAAAGAAGATATCCGAGGTGACATTCACGATGGCCAAAAAGGATGAAATTAAAAACATACGGAACTTTAATACACACCTTTCTTGTCACACTATGGACCAACTGCTTACAGTGTTTCTTGTGGCCGTTGAATATATCCGTGACTGATCTGCAGCGGTGGTTAAGAGGTTGAAAGAAACAGCTAATTTCCAACAGTTTTATCTGTATGTTTAGGACACTTGTCTAATCGTCAAGACGCTTGTTTGATCAGTCGACAACCACGGATGTTCATGCGCAAATGAGGGTCACACAGAGCACAACTGTTCAGAATAGCGTAAAAAACATAAAGCTGGAATTCCCTTGGTTTTCATCAGGCTGTACAATGTATGCAATTTGGTGTGATTTCGTGTTAAAAAAACGCGATGATTATGAAGGTATTTTCAACAAGAAACCACTAATTTCGTTGTTCTCAACAAGAGCGGGCATCCAACATGGCAGACTGTGAGAAAACCCAGAAAGTCCAATGTAACTGTTTAAATCGCACTAGAATTGGGTTGTTGCTGTGAGGTATGCGCGGCTATCCACAATGTTGAAAAAATTGGTGAGAAGTAGTCAAAATCCTTCAACCGACGAAGATAAGATATGACGAGTACATGGTTCTGGTAGTCCAATGAATGAAATTGTATGTAAGTAAACTCAGTTGCTGAAACAGACTGTTTAGTGGACTATGTCAGATACCCGTTGTTCTTCACCTCTTTGGTTGTCATACTATATACAATGTGTGTTGAGAAAAGGCAAAACGCATACACCTTCGAACGGCGAAATTACTCGCCACTGGCCCACATTTGTTTCCTTCGTTTCGCCATGTACTCCAGCAGGCAGCAACTAGGAGAACGATACGGAAGATCAAACAGAGCTGGCGAACAGCCAGAGCCATGCACACGTTATATACAGCCAGCGCCAGTTAAGCCTACTGCTCTCCTCCAACGGTGAAAATGGTCGTCCGCATTTTCTAGCACCTCGATACAAATTCAACGTAAGCCAAAAGATTATGCAACCCCGCAGTGTGCGTGTTAAATAGTTTACGTTATTATAACAGAATGGACAAACGTTGCTTGGTTTTTGTTCGGGAAACCCCTCAAATGTAGCGCATTCTTGATCAAGAACTCATCCACAATGAACACTGGTGAAATCTATTTCCTATTTGTCACCGTGAAACACTTTATTTCGATCTGTCAACATCTGATAACGTGTACCCGTGAATGTTACGGGGTCAGATAAGGAGCTTGGAGATCAAGAAACGACCTTAAACAGTCAGCAAGTAAGAAATCATCGGCAAATAAACTCATTGAGCAACAAACAAAAACACGATGAAGTTACGTCGGTTCCTCGAAAATACACGCCATCAGTAACATACGGTACGCAACGAAGCGGAGAAGTTGACAATCACATCTCTGCAAAATAGCTTGACGTAACCATCGCATATAGTGAAACATTATTCCCATTAAATAAAACCATGGCGTGTGCTCCACAAATGAGAAAGATTTCAAAAATGACTGTGTCAAAAATATTTAAGGCCCCTTATCCAGAAAAAGTTATGCACATACTGATGCTCATCAGAGTACCGCTTCGGTGGTCGTTTCGGATAAAATGGACAAACTCAAAACTGAACAAGTTGTTCGAAGTCAAACAGTACAACATTGCAAACAGTTGATCTCAGTGACCACCAGCGAAGTGGTGGACATCTGTTTTGACCTGGTTAGGTCTTAATAGCACCACGCACGCCAAAGAATTGAATCCGCGATCGGCGGATAAGCGGTAGATGGTGTGCGTGATACTGAGAAGACTCAACCAAGTCGAATCAGCTGTCCACAAGTTCGTTGGTGGCCACTGAAACCAACTATTTGCAAGACCTTTTCTCAATTCCTTCTGGGGCTCTGGCAGATGCTTGCTTGTTTGCAGCCCAATCACACAAGTTGGCTGATCGATTTCAGCCTATAAACTGAAGGAAGCGCAAAATTGCCTAAGATGTAGGAGAGGTTGCAAAATTACTATTCATGATTGCACACAAACTAGTCAACAGCTCGATTAGGCAGCGATTGCCTGACTTACAATAAACGTGGAGGTGAAACCTCAGTTACTTGGTTTCGAAAATGCCTGAAGCAAACACTATGGAATATAGTCCGTTGTTCGTTTCGACAAATGCTAATCCGCTCTATCAACGTAAGTCGCAGCGTGAACGCAAATGAGCCAGCAAAATGTTTCCGCAAGTCATATAACAAATATGAGATGGCTGCAGGATATGTGCGTGCCAAACTAAAGATTTATTTTTGCCACCGGTGATCATTGATAGAGGGTCTTTAAATAGCACAGGAACAGAGGTTTATCCGATATTAATCAATTTTTCGGATTGATCAGTTGTCCTCAGAATCTAGGTAAGAAAAACCTCTTTCTAGAAAATCTGCTTCACAATGCAGAATCCACAGGGTCCGTCAGAACACAATTTGATTACACACACCCAACAATTAGCAAGAATGATGTGTGCAGGTGTGCATTATATATATATATATATATATATATATATATATATATATATATATATATATATATATATATATATATATATATATATATCCGAGTATACTGTTCACATGATCCGTCTGTTTACCAACAGATGTAGTGGAGAACACACAGAGAAAAACAAAATGACACTTGTTATAACAGACGGCTGAACACATCCCAAAGTATTTTAGTCTAATGATGACACGATGCAACCAGAGTATAAACTTAATGGAGAACAGTGTAACCTAGTCATTTGACAAACATCTGCAGATAACATATCATTTAGTTGACTCCCACAACTTGTCCGATGTTGATACGTAGTTATTATTATCTCGTATCATGGAAGGACGAACTACTACAGTCAGAACGGCGTAGATATATGATCGTGGAGTTTTTGGAACTTGTGAATAAATTTGAAAGCATACTAGGCAAACATAAATTGGAGAATATTATTGTAGTGTTCACAGATGCAGAAAGGCTTTAATTTTGCGTTGAGACAAAAGTACGTAGTTAATGGAATTTGGTCAACATCCGTGTACGATAATGAAGTGTGACTACCAATCAGATGGCCATGGGTTCGATTCCAAATGAAGCAACCACTCTCGACTAGGCTTGAACAATCTGATTGTATCTGGTTCAAAGATGACCCCTTGTGTAATACGGTAGAGAACACCTCGTGGAGTATAGGGCAAAAATCCAACTTGGTACATATTTTTAAACATTGGGTCCATTCGATCCAATCGAATGAAATAGTCAGAAGACATAATTTAGTTTCTGACAAGTCTATTCAAATAGCACCCAGTCAAATGGATCGTTAAGACAAGACTAAATACTAAAGAGTAGTCCCGGAAAGAATACAACATGCATAATGATGTTCGCTTCACCGTCAAAGACTGTTGTGTTGCAAAACGAGAACAGACCACTCACAAACATCTATAACGAAACGTCTCCTTCATATTGATGCACGGTACAACAGGTTTTTGGATTGACTTAATAACACGCAATCAATAGATACTGACAGTCGATGAGGTGGGGCTGTGCCGATTGAACCATCGATTTGTGTGGTGGCTGGCAACATACTCTCAATCATTTTGCTGTGTACTTTCGTCCGGCTTAAGGAATTCTGGCAATCCGACTTTCTGTAGATTACCCGTCATGGCCGGTAGAAACTCCAAAATGTATGAGCAGTAGGAAACATTGACTTCTCCTGAACTACAGACGCTACTTGGAACAATGGTTAGCAAGCTTTGGGATACCAAGATTAAATGTTGCGCTGCCTCTAATCTACCAGGCTGCATCAATTATGGTATAAACGAAAAACGAACCGCTTAAACCAGTATGCTGACCACCGAGTGTTGATCATAGCGTGAAAAGTTATGATCAGCAACAAACTTGATATCCACGCTCGTTCGAACAAACAGAACAAACATGTGGATCACATTAAATTAGCTTCAGCCGAATCAACTCATAAGTGTCTTCAAGAAACAACTTTGTACACATTTTTGGACATATCGGCAGTCTGTATGCCGACAAAGGGGAGGATAGTAAGCGCCCAGTTCATCGCAAAACAACACGTACGAAACGATAATCAAATCCAAATATAACCTTAAGTCCGTTCCAGTGATCCGGATCAACTAGCACTCAGTGTACGACGAATGTTTTCACAAATTAATATTTTGACAATGAAAACCACTCTGTAGTTCCAACTGGCTAGTATAATCTATACTCTAACAGTAACACATCGGTTAGTATGTCGTATTCGCGTTTCACGCTTACCACACAGTACGGATCAACAGATGAAGGCGATGATCAAGTTAAACTTTATCTTTTATGAACTTAGACATATCGACCAGAACCATTATTCGTCAACGAGTTAACACTTTTCTTTCCACCGCTCGCATCATTTGATTTGTGTGCGAACGTATAAACATATGAATTGCTGGACAACAAGAAAGCACATCACCGAACGGCTAGTGGATAGCACAGTGAAAACTAATGTTCAAATCGACGCAGCATCGAGTACTTAACACAAGTGACACTCAGAGGAAACTAACGAATTCGTTTCGTTTGCTCACTCGACCGGGATGTCTAACTTCTCGACAGCATTTGTGGTGTTATCGATTTAAACATATGAACTTAAACACTACACTTATCTGCATGAGTGACTTATGTTCAGCTTACTCCCTAGCTAAAAGAGTAGAAGGCACGAAGTAATCCAAGGAGATTTTGAAACAGAAAAGTGAAAGATCCTAACCCCTCGGAAGTGTGGACGACTTACAGGGGTGATTCGGCAAAAAACGCACGTAGTTCCGTAAGGTAGAAATAGACACGTTGTTGGAAGGCTTCTCGATTGTTGCTCATAGTGACTACCATAGATAAGAACAAAACATTCGTTCGATTGACAGCGAAGTTTGTTAACGAACAGCACAAGTAGCAGAGTTGACTGTCTCAAATACCATGGACAAATCGATAATCAACCAGGCCAAACGTAGGCTGAAATGAAGGCATCAATATTCATAAGCTCACATATTCATAGGTACATACAAACAGTCAACAATGAAAATGAAATGGCACAAAAAAGTGAATCGATTTATCAAGGTAAAGAGTGATCACCGTAAAAATTGAAGATTATAAATGTTGATTTTACAAACAATACAACAATAAAAACAAACTCACCGATATGACGGATGCTCTTTAGAGTCAGAAACAACTTAATCTGATAGTTTTATCTCGTTCAGTCAATTGACTTTACAACGCCACCGAAAAGATGGCAAGGAATACATTATTCGAGGACACTATTTGTGAATTAAACTAGATCTGAATTTGAAAATCTCCCATGGGTCTTTTCGAGTGTTAAACATAAAACCGTAATCACTTTTTGATTTTCGGCTGTACTGCTACTATACAGTCCAGGCAAAACGGACATAACCGCAAACAACAACGCATGGATAATGCAGATTTGTGTGTGCACGCACAAACTGGTGGCCAAGAAATGGCCTATAGTGACAGTCGCCTTGGTTTCGAAAAGGCTGAACCACTGCAAGAAACACAACTTATACGTGACCAATAAACATGCTGAGTTCAGAGCTGATAAGTAAGTTCGATTCAGATGACTGTAATGTACGCCCATACATTCGTGGTGCTCTCAGAGATTCCAATACATTTGATGTGGAGTTTCTCCTAGGTTGAAAACTAACCTGAAGTGTGTCAACAGCACACGGATCACGCTGTACATGTTGGAACACCAAGTCGAAGGGCTATTCCGAGAACTCAACGCTCTCAATCTACCCTCACTGACAGTTGATCAGCCTGATAAGGTAAACGATTACCTCTATCCAGATAACACCTTTTTGTCAAGTTACAACATTGCTGATAAGATATCTACGAAGTAAAAACAAAGAAGTATATTAACTTCATTGATGATCGTTAGGAATAATGGAAAGACTAGGACGAAGACGACGGAACCTGGTTGTATTCTATTACATCGAGCATAACAGATAGTTGACTTGTTTGTATCGATAATGTCAACAAGTTCACATTTGATCATCAATCTACTCTCCCGTCGAGTGGAAGGTCGTAGTCTGGAAAATACAGAATAATAGCAATACGGTCCGCGATAGACTGCTCGGCGCGACGCACATTAAACATCAACACCATCAAAAATTGGAGAGAAAAATAAGCAACCCTCGAGAAGCAAAGTAAGCATGCCGCAAATTTATTGACTACATTGCCGAATAAAATCGATAAATGATTCGTAGAGAATTCTTGATGGCGCACGACAGTCAACAGAATTTGCGTGCACATACGATGAGCAATTCTTCTGAGTAAGTCTAATAAAGCTTTCGATCTCTCTTTAAGAGGTTTGACCGTAAATCTAAAACAATGTAGTTTTTACCATAAAACCCATTGATTACGTCAACAATCAAACACCTTGTGACAAAATCGCGGGATCCCGAGGAATTTTTTAAACCAACATTTGTGCTTCTCGTGAATTCGATCCAATCATGCTTGGGACCGAAATATCACGAAAGAGGAATGTTTGTGTTCTTGAAAAACTGTTGGGAACAATCAGGAAAATAGCCATGAGAAAACCATAGGTTCGCCTTAGAAGGCTTTTCTTAGGAGACGGACGATAGGGAATGATCATTATAGTACTCCCTATACAGCATTTCGGCATACTTTCACAAGAGAACCGAGAAAAGTTGACAGATTACACTAGTCTCGTTTTGACTCAACTATCAGCAAAAACACACCAACATATTTGTGTACTTGCTTATTAATTATGCTCCAGAGGTTCTCAACTGGGCTTAGATAGAGGCTAGCTTAGTGAGTTCAGAATGTACAATCCGCGAAGCGGCACAATTTTTTTTTACTGAAACTGTGTCTTATTATCAAACGGCTTACACAGACAAGTGATCAAATAAATAGCGGTAAAGGCCCCGTGCTATCCTAAAACAACAGCGAATGAGTGCAGCCAGTTCGTCCACGCCGACAGCTGTGGATATACTAGATGAAAGTCTAGGTGAAAGTCTATCAACCAATCACTTTGCTTCTCTCATGTTATGCCGATGACCGTTGAATGCACCAGGGCCATCCAGATCGAATATTTCATCGGAACCACATGTCTCAACTTCCAATTGAGGAACCAGACCGATGCCATTTCAAACAGTGGTGGACTATCAACACAACAGTTTGAACACGAAGAGTGGTAAATGCGGGTGCTTCCTATTGACTCATCCATACCAAATTTACATTGACATGAATCGGCTTTTTGTGGTAAACAACTTGGGGGTGAGAGAAGATGATCAATCAACAGGTTAAGAAGGACTGATAAGTTCCGGAAAGTGCCAGGTTCACAAACAGTTGGATCTCAACAAACAATTGCCACTGAGACGAGTAACCACTTCAGTAAAACCTCAGGACAAAGTGATATAATATGACTCTGGATGCGTATGCTGGATCGATAGCCTGATCAGTGATCAGAGCACATCCAGAGGCTGTGGACACTGTTTGTTTGATGGTTTCGGTAATACTGCCGTTCACCAGGTTACGAATGTGTTCAGAAACAACAGATAATTGTTGACCTCAAATATACAAATAGTCGTCAGGTTGGGATAGGCATTTAAATGTCGTACCAGCATATCGGCGCGCTGAACCACCTCCTGGTAGTGCCGACTGGTCGGTCTCGCTACAAACCTTGACTGATTAAGAGTTCAGCAACTCCAGATAGGGCCAACCACTCTACCTGGTTTTAATCGTACTGGTTACATTCGATCAAGACAATGAAATTACCGCCAGCACTTTTGTGCAGGCAACT
>LUCH01003899.1:17860-30860 GCA_013368495.1 Paragonimus heterotremus
CACGTCGAACGCAACCATGAGAAACTCATATCCATGAAAACCGCCGGATCCAATTGGTCTCAGCAAGAATCGGCTTCTCTTATCAGATGTGCCGAAGCACTAGCTCCTCCGTGTCGCACTCGACGTGAACTTCACCATCGGCTCCCGTCACATTTCCCAGATCATACTTTCGAGAGCATTCGGACTCGTCTGTATGCGCTGAATTGGCAGAGGAATGCTGTTCCCGCTGCCGATCCAACCACCGTCTCAAAGACTAACACGACATCGGATATTGGGTCCTAAGCTGCTGATCACTCTGAGTGGTTCATCTGTTTGGAGTCCAATAGCGAGGCTTTCCTTCACAGTGATGAACTACCAGCTATTGTCCGCGGTCTTCAGGCAGGCATCTTCACAGTGGTACAAGCTAAATCGCTGCTGAACATGCACGTTTCATTAGCTTTTCCGTACAACTGGCGACTTGTTACTCGACGACGTGGTCTTAGTTACGTCGGAACCCACGTGGCCACGAAACACATAAAGAAGGCTAATTATGTAACGATTCAAACGCTATACCACCAGCGTAAGGAAGATGCTGCGTTTGCAGTTTTTTCTGGCAACTGGAGAACTGCCTATAAGATAACCGCGACCTTCCAACGAATACTGGTCCGAAGTATTATCAGATCATGCACACGTTGATGAGCGACCATCTCGCGCGATTTTGCCTCTGGACTGGCTTCTGATCGACCCGATCTCGGGAGAAGTATCACGCCCTTTGATGAACATGTAAAACACCGCTCCAGGTTTGTTGCCCAAACATATGAAGCGTATGAAAGCTGATGCTTTGGCCGGATACTTCAACCTGTTCCTGCTAACCAAAGGTTGTCCAATCCATTTATGCCGCTCTTGCATCACGTTTGTACCTAAAGTAAACAACCCTTCATCTCCCACCGACCTCAGACCCATCACCGTATTTTCAACATTGATACGTTTTTTCCAGAAGACATAAGCCGATCGCTGGAATACGCGTTTGCAACTGCCCGCCCTCCAGTTTGCATTCCTACATCGTGACGGTTGCCTTGAGGCGACCTTCCTGCTTCATGCGATGCTTCGGAACTCATGTACCACGTCTTCTAGTCTGTGTGCAGCCTTTATCGACGTGTCCAAAACGTTTGATTCTATCTCACAAGATTTGATTATCAGATCGGCCGGAGCCTTCGGTGCTCCTCCACCTCTAACGCATTACACTGTCGACTCCTACAAGAATGCTTCCGCCACGCTCAGTGACTCCGTTCTTTGGTCCCAGCGTGGTGTTCGCCAGGGTGACCCATTGTCCCCGCTTCTATTCATCACGGCAGTGGACGAGCTGTTGGCACTATCTCGACCGCAGCTTGGCTACCAGTTCCACGAAACACTGGTTAGCGGTTTTGGCTACTCTCACGATCTGATCCTTCTAGCTGAGAATCCTACGCGTCTCTCCGAGAAGCTTGCAGCAACCGATAGTGCCATGGAACTATTCGGGCTGAAGATCAACACGCACAAGACTAAGCAAATGGTCATCCGCGGTGGCCATAAACACGACGCAATCGCTATCTCTGATGAGTCTATTCACTTCGGCCCGGACATTATCCACTCACTAAGCGCCTCCGACACGATGACTTATTTGGGTATCTCGTCCACCTGGAAATGTGAAGCACTCGTTAATCACCATCTGCAACTTCGTACGATGCTGGATAAAACCATTAAGGTGCTCTTGAAGTCACACCACCGCCTGGAACTCCTGAGATAGCATCTTATACCGAAAATGAATCACTCATTAGTGTTGAGCCGAGTCCACCATAACACGTTTGAATCTATGGATTGTACGATTCATCAGTTTCCTCGGCAGTGGCTGCGCCTTCCTAAGACACACCAATCAGCTACATCCACAAGCCAATTCGTTTGGGCGGTCTGGGCATCTCGAATTTGTCTACCACTATTCCAATCTCGCGCAAATCTCCAGTGGAGAGACTTCTCTCCAGTCACTATAAAGTTCTGCAGAATATGGTCAAAGATAATTCGTTTGACTCTACCCTGAGAGATGTCGACGTCCCAGGACGCATTCAGGATGTAGTGATGACGAACAAGGAGGAAGCCCATGCGGCATAGATGAATAAACTTTACCATTCGCTTGACGGCCGTGATCTTCGGGAAATACCACGCTCTCCACTCTCCAATCGTTGGCTGTTTAACCCAGATCGCATCTTCCCCAGAATCTTTATTCGTGCCATCCAGCTCAGATGTAATCTGTTGAGGACTAAAGTCCGAAATTCACGAGGTGGCCGAAGTGACCACTCAGTTCTCTGTCGTGGCAACTGCGGTCAACCGGAAAGCCTCGCTCATATTCTACAATCATGTTGGATCACTCATGACGCACGTTGTGCCCGACACAACTGTGTGGCCAAAAACCTGGCGAAACGACTGCGCAAGTTGAGCTATACAGTCTTCGAGGAGCTGCGAGTACCAACAGCGAGCTCGTTCATTAAACCCGATGTTATCGTGGTCCGTGACGGCGGTGAAGTAGTGCTTGACGTCAGTATAGTGGATGATTACCGAAGCCAATTTGCTTGGACAAACAGGATTGCGAAGTACGGGACCGACTCTCATAATGCCGCCATTCAATCGGTCCTCCATACTTTGGGCTGTGATGTGAACTCTGTTTCACATTCACCTGTGATCATCTCTTTTCGCGATATTACATTTCCTTTTTCAAGTAACGTTATTCTTCGACTGGGGTTGCTTTCCTATACAGTTACGGACTTATGTCTACTGACTGTTCTAGGTTCCCTAAAAACCTAAGACACATTTATGCGGGGAATCTGGTGTTAACTGTTGCCACTTCTCTGACAGCCTTGTTTGTGATAGCACTTTTGTGCCCTGAAGAGCTTTTGATTTTCTGAGACTGACCGCTCATCTATTTTCTTATTCTTTTTCGTGTATTTTTTACTAAAAGTTCCAAACACCTTTGCTATATACAGCACAAATAACTTTTCATTTGATGACTGGTCCATTAACGCTTGCTATTCTTGTGAGAGGACTTGTCAACTGTTTAGTGTTGCTAATTACGCAGCGTCTCACATTTGACAGACAGTCTGTTTTCACATTCATCGTTACTACATATCTGTTGCTTAATTTTGATGCCACCATTTGTTTTTCCCTTGAACGAAGATGTGTATATTGTTCTTCAAAATAAACGATATAGTAAGGTGTCGTTGACGTAAAGCTTGTATGACAAGCACGCTATGTCTGTTGGTAACTCTGCTCCAATTATTTGCAGGAGAAAGTCTGTTAAGACGAGATTTAGTGGACTTTCCGTTCGCAAGTAGTCAATCTAGATGGATGACATTACAACATTTTTCGAATGGTTGTTAAAACTTTCAACCCGTATGTCCAGTTGTTATCGCAGAGCTCACCGATGTACCAAATGCTGGTCGGTAGACCTCCTGGTTGTGCCGCTTAGAGAATGTTCGTGTTGGTCCTCATTTACTATTGTCCGTCTGTGGGTGTGAGCCCTGACAGAACTATGGATAACACCTTTTGACCTCTGCAGTCATTAAGTGATCTCCGGCAAGCTCATAGTCCTTTGTCTTAGTGCCGAAATCTGACCGTTTTTCAACTCAGTCCAGCGTTGCCTTTTTGTCACGGAAGAAGCAGAATTAATTCCATTCAATTGATACGGTTTATCCGAGAAAGCGCCGACTACCCATCTGTCTTGCATTACCGATATAACAGAACAGACCCAACATGCAGGTAAATGTACTTTCAGGAATGACACCTGGTCGTAGTAAGTAACTGTTATCTACTAACGCCTATGTGATTCCAATGTCGCGTTTGTGCAGTCAACGTAGCGTGGTCAGAGGGGTTGACTTAAAATGATTTCAAATAGTCAATTTCACAGCCTAGTTTGGACAGTTCGGAAAGAAGGAACGGCCCAGAAAGCGTTCTCAGCGTGGTAACGAGGCAGTCATCTCAGCTAATCAAAAGCAGGGTCAATAAAGCTGATGTTTAGGAACTGTCTATAAAATATTCAACTGCACTACATATTGTCAGCAACTGTTCATTAAACAATGCTGAATATTAGACTGACAAATCTGTTTGGAACATTTCTTACATTTCTGACTGTTAGTGTATCCCGGTACAGTGATAACATAAGCACACAGTAGCTTATTTTCAGATAGTTTGTGCTCTACGAATTACCTGTTGGTAGTCCTCGTTATCACTCTCTCATGTGGGAATCAGAAGCACGGAAGCTTGTGAAAGAATGCTAACCTAGTGTCGTGGACCAAGAACGTAGATGCTGTGATGACTGTTTATCTTGAAAATCAACACACGGGGTATATGCTTCACCATCTTGAACACAAACTCATTTGCACATAACACTAGATACGGGATGCCTCGAATGTCAACGCCAAGTTCATGTACAGAAAGCATCATTTCTTGCCAGAGTGCACTTCAATGTTCCTTCTTGTGGTTCGTCTTGGTTACTTCAATACCTATATAGGTGTTTCCGCCTGACTACTGACGAGTAGTATAGTGTGACCGTTCACCTACACTACATTAGTCACAAAACAGGAGGTGGCGAAGCAGAGATTTAGTGTTGAGAAATAAGACAAGTGGTACAACACACCTGATTTTCATTGTCCTACAACTTCCCGTATATCTATTGTGAACGCAAAAATTGATATGCGCGGTGAACGAGTGCCCCAGAAATCAACTGTAACTGAACGTTTAAGTTAATCGCTAACACGGATGCTTTCCGTCATAGAAACGCAGCAGTACTGAGACGAAGACGTGGGAGTGACACAAAAAACCCTACTTCATCAGATAGTTTCTCCGGACTAAATGCACAGCGACTGCAGATGGATAGGTCTTTAAAGATTGTCGAGCTAACCACCTGGGATGATACTACTAGATGACTTCAGATAACCGGCGTGCTACGCGGCATGCGTAACTTGTTCCGCGGGAACAAGCGAAACTGTAAACACAAAGAAACTGCATATGGAGGTAATAGAACTCTCAGTTGGGGACGCAAAAACAATGTGGAAGTGAACTGAACATGTAATGCAACTTCGAAATAGATCTTGTTAATTGTAGCGCTAAGTGCTCAGCAAAACCACGTAAGCACATATGCATAAACACAAAAATAAAAAGCCACAAACTGTGAGTAAAAAACCTGTTTATATCATGCCGCCTTTCATAGGTGACAGCTTCGCTGGGCATATAACCAAGAAACTTAGTGTAGAAATCAAAAACACCCATTTTGCAGTGGTTTACCTCTACGTCAGGTTTGCCTCTCTAGTTGAAAGATGTATTGTCTAAACATTCATACTCTTTTTTTGTCTACCGTTTCGCTTGTTCACAGCGAACGATTTACGTAGGTAGCAGAACATGGCAAGTATTTGGACGCATCCAGGAGCATCGCCTGAAATGGTTAGCTGGAGGGTCGATGATGACCTGTTCATCTGCGGTCGTTACGCGTTTTGCGAGTAAAACCATCCGATCAATCTCATCGATTCTTTTACAACCCTATTTCTAAATTCACACATTCAAATTCGTTACAACACAGACGTTACAAACAGAGTAAGACAGTTTCTTTGTGAAATTCACTGTGCCTCTTTACTAACTGGTTTTGCTTCGTGGACACTTCGCTCTAACAGCGTCGACATCCAGACCAATGATTTTGAATATCCACAATTCTTCTTAAAATCCTGAGTCGGAGATGTCAAGTAGATCACGAGACACAGCTCCAGCAGATAAACATGACCTACAGTCCCTAACTTCCTATTGTCCCTTTCATTTCCTTTCGTTGTGTTACCAACTGATCATGCTGTAATGGTCAACGTACTCGTCTCTGTGATCACTAGCCTGACTAACAATACGTACAACCAATGAACTGTAACAGGAATGAAATGAACCAATCAAACAGTTCTTTATCGGGAGGAAAAAATGTGATCAAGTGTAATCAAATTATAACCTCACGAAGTGATTGGAATCTAAGGAACAAGAATGTGACAGACTTGTTCACCACGTTATAACTCATTTGTTCAGTAAGGCAGTCAGTCCACAGCACATAGGTAGACTGAATATGCGTTTCACAAAACCATACCAGTTGATCCTCGGATGTTTTGATATACATAATCGAATGAACCACAGCGAATGAAAACTTATGTTGAAAGCAGCCAACTATCACAAAGAAAACCAATCACCACACAATCTGCAATCACTGAGGTACGATACTGTATATTCATGACACAACAAAACCAGGAACGTTGATTAAAAAAAATCCAACATAAAATTCACTAACTTACTGCATTCTGTCCCGCATCCAACCGGTTTTCAGGCTGAAAAAGCTAAACAATTTCTAACAGACAAAAACGTTACAGAACTTCGTGCATACGTGGGTTCAACGGTGAGCAACAACGGCAATAATAAAGTCTGTTCGTCCCGGAAGTGCTATATTAGAATCGAAAGCATGCATGCATGGCAAATCAGACATACCTACGTACACGAGATTATAAAGTCGGATAAATGATAACAATCTGATAACTTCAAAACAAGTGAACGGTTATTGTTTTTGACCAAAAAAAATACCTTTCTGATGAAGCTGTTTGGTCAGGTTAGGATGAATAACGCGAGCTGTATTCCTTTACAAATGTGAAACCTGGATACAGACTGGCCACTGAAAAGCAAGAGATTTTCACGTCCGCGGGTGCACTCAGTGAGCGGTTGGAACGGTCGAACACTCCCCAACTTGACAGAGACGACCAACCTTACGCTTCTCAAGACCACTTCATCGTTTTATAGTGCTGCAACTTATTTCAACCAGCAGTCGCACTGGATAGTACGCGGCGCAATAGGTATCCGTATGCATACGGAATATGCGGTCAAACCAGCTGAGAATGTGAACTTTAATTATTGCGGATGTGAATTGTGATTTTTGAGATTTTCAAGAAGCACCCTGCTCACACAATTATTGCAGCTGATACAGGCTAGTAAGAGGACACAATGGCAGTCGACTACCACTATTCTATATCCATCTTCCATGGAGGATAGTCTAGGTTTCCGAGCCCTAGAGAACGGCAGAACACACACACATACATACATTAATAGCAGTCGGACAACTTTGAGAGGACACCACGTACCTACACGACTATCATGGATACCAGATTAGAAGCAATACAAGCTAGAATCGAGTATCATCCCGATAGATGAACTAACCAACAGTCTCAGGCTACCTATGTGTGAAGACAAAAATAAGATCGGAGCCAATAAAGTCATATGATAATTTGGACCTTAAAAGTGCAAAGTAAATACTATAAAAACCAGTCATAGCAATTAACCGGTTTAAGATGATCAAGTAGAACAATATCGTTGGAGAAACCGAGCAGAGATATGACTTAAATAGTCAGTGCTCGGCTGGAGAACCAAGAGAAACAAGGCCTAAATTTAGATCAAATGTTATTAGACGTAGTTCGTCTGAATCTCGCAAACATAAAATCAGGAGGAGTAACAAGTGAGCATGAGATACAAATGGGAAATGGATAGATTTTATACACCAAATTCCTCCCATAAGACTATACCGTAAGCCAAATGTCGAAATACGCTGTAGAGGGAGGGTGAAAACAACTCAACTTTGAAGAGAGACTGCAAGCCTATGCAGCAAACATTACTAAGATAAAGAAAAGCAGTATGTGACGCTCAACGACAGCAATATATGTAGCACACGATACATTACCAGGTAGGTGGAAGGTAAGAGTAATACAATGAGTGAAACAACATTCGAATGAAATCATAATTCTGGGAAACATGCATGATAAATCAAAATGATAATAACATAAAAACTGGCTATATCAATACGGTGGTTCATTTTGACCTCTCCCGAGTAGTTATTTGCTTCAACCACTCATAATGTGGCATAACGATGCGACCATCAGTAGCAAACGAGTGAACATTTATTCTGAATGGCCACGCAGCCGACCAGTGATGTCACAGGTGGATGTATGTTAATCAACATTGTATACAAGAAAGAAACTGAAGGTTGTTATTTGGATTGGATAAGTTGATGAAAAATTGCACTATGAATCTCTTGTGTTATTGACAGCTGTTGGATCGGGAGTTCCACAAAGTATTTGCAAACGAGTTTGTAGGGTCTGCTATGAATCAGTCTACACGAACTTATTCACAAGACCAAAAAACCAAGCTAAAAGATTGATTCACAACCAAACGTAGTCTTCCCACGACAACAAGGGGGAACTAACAAGATAATAGTTTCATTAAAGTATTTGCCTTTCTTCAAGGCAACCTCAGTGGCTACTCCATCGACCGATTTATTCTCTAAAGGGAGTATCATCCGAATATGCTCCAACGTAGTTTGCGTAACGTGGGGATGACTCACATTAATGAGATCATGAAAACATTCGTTCAATTGCAGACAGCTGTTGAGTAACGGGAACGAGATACCATTAAGAACTCGTAAATTACGATGTATCCGAAACAGATATCATAAACAGCTGCGTTAATCTGCAGCAACGTCACGAAGTGTGCAGATTAAGGTAATATCATCGCCTCATCCATTTCGGCATCGATGAACCGACTTTCGTTACCCAAATAGTTATGAGATGAAAATACTCTTCTGGTCAGTTACGAGCAATGAGGTCATCTAACCACATCGTCCACTGTCCAGGAAGCTATTGTATTCAAATAGTGCAACCTGAATAAGTAAGCTAGGGAAAACGTGAGACAATCCGATCTCATCGCAACCACAGGACGATCAGAAGTGACCACATCCCAATCACATCAGCCTAATTATCGATGTTGTATTGCGTAGGGCATGTCCAATGGTTGAGAAACTTCTGTGTCCGTACCATGTGCACATACATTCACGCGACCCATGGCCTCTCAAGTTGAAACGCAAGCGAGTTCAACTCCGGTCACCACCGCATTTATTTCACTGACAAAATCATACGTCCTAGTAGCCATCAGATTACTAGTTCGAAACACCTAATAAGACGGGATAAGTGCTCCTAAGAGATCACCACCAACGATCGCCAACCTATCAGGCAGACAAGTCAATTAGCAGGACAAATATGGAATAGCTAAACAGTAAGACATAGTTGTGCATGCATCTTCTGAGGCGACTGTAAAACTCAAACGATACGCGGGTCCGTACACGCATAGTGCGTATCACATTAAGACAAACGCTAGTACACGTACAAATATGACGGCCAATGCATTCAATTTGAACTAAGCAGTAAATGTGTAGTTAAGATAACGAATCAGTTTCTACCCTTTCTCTACGCTGGTTAACCTTCGAATCATTCAGTATGTCAAATGTTGTATTAAATCTAGAGATTGCAGATCTCAGATATTCAAATCCAGCATTACCAACACCTCGCACTGCAAAGCCTCAACGGCATGTATATCATTTGATCTGATCGGAAGCTAGCATCATTCCTAGACGATTTTACACAATCAGACTGCAGAAACGAAAGCGGAATGCAATACAATCGCTTATAATGTAGACGGGAAGGTTGAAATTTCTGGAAACAGCACTTAAAACGGTACAAGGCAGACAAATGTCCGGTACCTAAACACAGAAACTTTAATCTAGTGAACAAACATTCGGTTATTTCTTTTTGATGAAACAGAGAAAGAACTCACTGCAAAGTGTTATAGGCATATGAGTGAGAGCGCAAGACTAACCTGAACAATGCGTTTCAGTTAATGTAAAAACAGATTTTCCGGCGGTCATTCAATCTTGTCAAACAGTCTCTCAGTCACGGGTCACTGTCTCTCGACTACACCGTCGCCGAGAGTGAGTCTAGCCTACACATCGTTGCAGGAATCCTGGCTGAAACCTGACCAACTGTTCACACCACAGTGCGGGACAAAATAGGTTTGCCAAGCGCTAGACCAAATAAGCAAGTGTATATCCACATTGCAGACGAAAGTGTCAGCGTGTTATGTTTGGCGTACACATCTCAGTCAATCAGCCCATGAAGCAAAACCAACGCATTGCGATGTGCGCTGGTTTCATATAAGGCAACTGGACAAGTAATGCTGAGTAAGACGTTCAGAAATGGTCAAAACGGTCAAGAAAGTCCAAACTGTGACGAGACAACCGGTAAGGCTAGCAGCAGTTAGACGGAATGTAGATCAATATGAAGAAGGCCAGCAACACACAATGAACTCTGTAAAAGGACTATTTCGTTTGCTAACGCCAGTGAATCTACCAAACAGAGCACATCGTGATCACCCAAACTGCTGGAAAGAAACGTTAATAGACACGATAGTGAGCTGCAATCAATAACGCCCTAGCATCCACACTACCGTCAGCCCACATTTAAGCTTAGTCTACCGCTTTTTATTTTCATTTCCTGTTGACGGGATTTCCGTTCGACGTAGCACTTCATCTTGGAATGTTCAGTCATTCTAACTCAAAAGGATGAATGGGGTAACTGTTGGCGCAAAAGTCGCTATAGTTCGAAATATTGGAGGTGAAATTAATAAAGATGATCTCGTTGTAGATGGCACCTCATGCATAGACTGAACAATCATCATCATCATCACCACAGACAGCAATACCTCAGTGCCTCACACTGATTCTTAACTGCCACACAACCACGAAGGAAAAAAACTACACGAAGAGAAAAGAAAAAAGAAGGGGAGGAGAAGGAGGCCTAAACACACAAAATAGTTACGTCTATATTCAAACATACAGCATCAAGCTGCCTACACCTTGCAAACAAACAACCGACCTGTAAGTGAAAGTAAGGCGTCATCAACAAGACAGCTTTCTTACGGCTTTCACTGTCCGGCGCGACATCAAGTGCACTCACTTCACAGACAACTCGACCAAACGACGACAACATTCACGCCACTGAGCGCGGTTGGCCACCATCTCACCTAACGTCTCAAGCCATCGACTCTGTGAGTCGCGAGGGCTCCAGCCCGAGAGACGAAACCGATCTACAGTGGCCAATCCGTTCGTGAACGATTTCACTTGTCTACGCCAGGCCATCACCTGTCCACCCCGCACCTTGCGCCAGTCGGCCGCAGCGTCGTGAAACAGTGCTCTGTGTGGCAAACGACTAGCTGGCATCCATAGTACTGAACCATAATCACCGTACATCATAGAAATACTTACGACATCAACGTATCGCTCAATCTAGGACCATCATACGCTCACTTTTCCATTCAACCTCTTGCGGCGAGATTGTGAATCATTCACCTTGCACACTCTGATCAATCGGCAAATAGACAGAATGGAACTGCGTTCGGTCAGGTGAATGACTGAGGGTCATGTGTGGAGTGGGACGAGAAGGGACAATGAGTGGACGATATCCACAACTGTTAAGTAATCAATCGGTACTTAGACAAAACAAAGACGATAACGAACCGTTTGTATCATTGCACGCGAAGTTCACTCATTCAGTTGAATATGACTAAGTAACCAGAATGAGATACTGCCGAATAGTTTGTTAGAACATTCATACCAAACGTCAAACCACACTGAGATTTGGGCAGATGGCTCGGAAATACGCACGATTATTTGCGCGGAAAAATGGAAAGTGTACAGCAGCACCTGCCATCACTTGACTGGTATGGACCAGATAGGATAAGTACACGACTCTTATTATCTATTCAAATCATGCGTTTACGTAGAGCCGCTTGCCAAATTTATCACACTATATACATGTATACAAACAACGAAAACAGTCAACATCAACCAATTCGCGTTCACTTGGTTACGCCATGTGATCAACATTATCCCTGTTGATTGGTGCCGATAAGCGAGATCAGTTATGTAAAAACGCATTGAGTGGTTAGCGGAAACCATATGCGTGTCCAGTCTGGTTTGTACCGGTTAGTATGACGTTAACTGTTCCCGTCCACTTGTTGTTCAACAGGGTAAGCAATCACATAACTCCGAACAATCTGATTCGATCATAATTCGATTTACATAACTGTGTACCAGCAATTCTTGATTGAATGACAACAAATCGTGCTTAATATTCAGCCCGTTTAAAATGCCACCATTTGTCGTGCATTATGAAAACATTGTTAATTACATAGGCAATAATTTCTAACACAAAACACCAAGAACATCAGAAGGACATTCAGGTCTGCCTTGCATTACAGTGAAAAGTTACGTTTTGAGTCACCACCAGCTACCGTTTCATTTAATATTATTATGATGTTCACAAAAGAATCCCTTTAACGAAAGGAAATACAAATCCTTAAGAGTAGAACTGATTGTGCCAGTTACAAGCTGAACACCTATATCCAGTTTAGCAGTTAAACTACTCAATTATCATCATCATAGCAGTCATGAGCTTGACCAAAAGATATTGTGGCTTGAGCCGCCGCTCACCTCAACGGTGACATGGAATATCTTGGAAGAAAACGTTACTAAGAAGTTTGAAAATTATTAAAAGAAGACTAAGCGGAAGAACTAGAAATGTTATGGATACAGGTACGCCATTGACTGCGACACACCGCCATCTCGGATAGCGTCTCTAACCAACGGTTTCAGTGATCACGAGGACCCCAACCAGCCAGGCGACACCTACTCATTCTGCTCAAAGGAGCAGTCAAGGTCTTCATATTTCGTGACCACGTTGTTGCTTGACCACCACGCGGTTTTACCCAACTCTTGGTGGCCAGTACGGTAAACGCTCAGATGATATACGGAGTACGTGACCCAACCAACGCAAGCTATGTACCGTAATTAGTTGACCAATTGGTCGCGCATCCCGAACATTCCGGAATACGCGCCAACGAACGGCCACATTGCTCACGCGATCAGTCCACTTAATATGAGCCAATTGGCAGACACAACGATAGTCAAACACAGCAAGCTTATTGATATCTTCTTTGTGAACAGGCCACGTTCCCAAACCATAAAGCAAAATGCAGTGCACACTGGAATTATATATCGTTCCTTTCAGCGACAACCGGACGTATTTTCGACGCCATAGATGAC
>LUCH01003900.1:5767-40599 GCA_013368495.1 Paragonimus heterotremus
ATGGTAAAGTTGAACTCTTGTAGTTGGAGTGCCCAGCGTGCTAGTCGTCCACGTGGATCCTTCGCCGTCTTCAGCCAGATCAGGGGTTTGTGGTAGGTCTCGAAATGAAAAGTGGTCGCTGTCAGATAGATCCTCCATTTCTCCAGCGCCCAGACGATAGCTAGACACTCTTTCTCCTTGGTAGAATACTTTCTCTCTGTTTCCGTCAGTATTTGGCTGGCATACTCAATGGTCCCCGAAGATTGTGAAAAAACTGCTCCGATTCCGATATCGCTTGCGTCAACTGACACTGTAAATGGTTCATTCGGCTTTGGGATTGTCAGGCACCTTCGCATGCTGGCAGCCTCCTCCACGGTGGGTTTTTGAACGCACCTACCCCTGTGTTGGGGTATTCCACCGAGAGTTGGAATGCTCGCACCACCTGCCTGACAGTCCACCACACATCCTGACTGGAACGTTAATCTCGACCTTCACGGTTGTGAAGTGGGCCTGTTAGCCGTTACTCCATTGGTTTCGAAATATACCTGACGGAATTTTCAAATCTAAGTGTTCATCTACAATCTGATGTAAGTAGTTTTCGGTCTGTCCAGTCATCTTGTGTGGTATGATATTATCGACGTTATCCACTTCAGTAGATAATCTCTTGGTCCGAACTTGACAGTTTGGTAAAAACGCCTAATCGAATCGACCCATTTGAGCACTGGCTTAATCAGCGATTGAAGTTTGATGACTTCGTTAATCACAAACTGAATACCACTAACATTTGGTTACAACTTTCGTATTCCGGTGAATTTTCCAGCTGGTCTACTTTGAAAGGTTCTATGAAATAAGTCTATTCAAAGGACATAAGTTAAGTCTAGTGATTTCTGCCGAAGTGGACTAGCAAAAACGATTTATTTGAATGGAAAAGATGCTGTCAACTATAAATGGTGTACAATTCCTAATTACAGTTTGTTTGATTTTTTTTTGGTTACGTTAATAGCTTTATTTAATCTGTGGATACAAACTGAACCTCGATGTGAACCGTTCTTTTCATACACCCTTATCGTATTCTAGTGGATATTTGTTCATTCATTTAAGTAACTTTGGTTTCGGAAACTTTTTTTCCTCCAAAAGGAAACTGTGTTTCTCCTTATCTGTTTTCTGTAATCATCCAATTGTGATGAGGCTTACGACAACTTTTAGTGCTACCAGCTCATCGTACATATCTTCAATCCTTTCCACAGCTTCAGTTTCTGCAGAAATTTCCTTTAAACGGAATAACCCTCGACGGTTCGTCTGAACCGAAAACAGGTGAATCATCTTTATTTCTTTGGCGTTTTGTGCCATTGATGGTGGATCGTCTGCAAAAGTCAGCCAGAGCCCTAGCAGAGGAACAACTCTCCGAGCGGATAACCAACCTTCTTCATGTCTTATCGCAACATCCGTTGGATATAAACATGGCGATCGAGACTGTTAGTTGTTTTGTTGTTCGTTCATTCTTTGACTTTCACTACATACATCTTCATTACTTAATTGTTGGTGTTGCATACATAAAATTTGACATGTAATGGTTAATCGGGGAACAGCGATTATTCAAGAGATCCAGTTGTCTGAACTATGTGTTTCGTCTGTTTTTCGACCAACGACAGGCATCGTATGTCTTTACACAACATGTGCTCTATCAACTGAGATACGGGGCCACTTTGAGAGCTGAGAGGTGTGAGCTACAGATTAGATTGATCACTTGCTATGAAGAATCCGTACAGTCATCCAGGGAGTAGACTGTAAAAGCTCAAATCTGTCAACACTGAATCTCTTCAGAACCAACAGTTCTATCATATTGCTCATCAGCTCTTATTTTCACGTCGGCTGCTTTGTAAGTAGGCTTGATTGGCAAATTAGTTGCTGTAGACGCTAAGCGGTAGCACTGCCAGAGTGTCTGGATTTACGTTCATAACAAGGTGGGTGAATTCATTAGTCTGAAAGGCAGTGTATTTTAAGTTGTCAAATCAAACATCTTATCTTGAATCACCAACGATGCTCACAGATGCGGTAGTTCAATGGAATGGGACCCCAGTTCCTAATACGAGCGTTAGAAGTTTGAATTTTGTTCAGGTTAGCTCTGCCCGACGGGGTCATAGAGGGATAAAACTGATCCAAATAGGGTTTTGAATTAACCGTGAGTATTATAAAGCAGTTTGAAATTGTATAACTGGCTACAAGCACACGCCTCCAGAATGGTAATTGTTGAGTCTTCCATGTCGGTCATCCTCGATCGACATTCCACAGCCGGTTACGTCTTTACGTAAACTCTTCAGATATTAATTGTCTGAATGAAGCTCAAAACGGCCAAACTGTAACACACTGGGCCACTGGTCTTGTGACGTTGATGTGTCATTTCGATTTCTTGTGACATAGTCAGTGAAAGCACGTAACCGTAGGCGTCTCAACAACTTATACCATTATTTACAGGTTTTTTCTGTACCCCGATTTATTGGTATATTAATTTAGATGGAAGATTGCTGTCTTTGTTCTACTCGTGATGTACATAGTCATCACTAAATAGACGTACTTTTTATAGTTATATGACAATGTGGGCTGTCTTCATGCATATCGACAACAGAAGCAATGGCTTACGTTTGCTTAATGTGCTTTGCGCTTAAAATCTTCACACCTGCTTTCAGGCCCTCGTATTGCGTTTCGTTGGCGTTCAGACACGAACATGGATTTTGAAGCATGCTTCTGCAATCGCCAAACTGTCTGGCAATTTCCTTTCCAGTCCAGCTTGTCTCCACTCCACCAGTCACACACCTTTATGTTCACCAAACCTTGAGGCTACACTTCGCAGACCTGTATGCGCACTCTCTTCGCATTTGGCCCAGTGGATCGGGATTTGTTCAGCCGGTGTTTTCGTTCCAAATAACCACTACGATGGTCTGTTAGAGGTAAGATATGTCTGTAATAGCTTGTGCTTTTTGTTAACTACATTAACAGAGTCCAAATGTGAATTATCCGAGCTCCTGGCGTGGCTTCATAGCTTAGCCGGTAGTGCACTTGCCACTTTTGGGTATGCTGTTTCTGTCGCTGGTTCGAATCCAGTTAAAATTGGATCATCATTGTAGCTCATCTAAATCATCAAATTTCCCAGACTACCCATGCCAAATAAGTATGTCAAGTTGTTTGATCATCCATGTACGCGTTAAATAACTCCAGTCGAATAACATCAACTTGCATGAAACTAGTAGGTTAAAAGATGGGCTCTGATAGCGAGTATCAAACATATGTTATAGTTGTCGCACCGTGCACTTCTGGCATCCCAATTCAGTGGCATAAGATGTGGAATGGCCAGTAGACGACTTGGTATGGGGAATCGATAGATAATACGACATGTGATTGAGGAACCACTTGTAGTGCGCTTTTTTGTTTGTAGATGTTACAGGAGATTTTGTATGGTGAACTTCAATTACTTGAATGTTGCTATTTTTATCAAACCATCTATGAGTTGAGGATGATTATTGAAGCAGAGTAATGAAAGTCTATCAGGAATCTTTCTCGTAAGATATTCTATTTGCTGCATTTGATTCTTCTGTTTTGTGTTATTTTTTTCTGTCACCTCCTATCCTGAACATCTAATCAGTCCGTAAGGATAAGATCTAATTTAATTGCTTCTCTTTCTCTGTCGCTCAGTGCACAATTCACTTGCAGTTGCTTCTCTTTGTGAATTCTGATTTTTTTTCGCTATCCCTTTTGTTTTCGCTTGGGCTGCTTATTGCTTCTGATAATGACCTGTCTGTAGAACGTGCCCAACACCCCATTGTCTTTCTACTTCGTATAATGTGTACTAGTGCTTGTTTGAATTGACTGACCGTTTTCGGTCATTCTGGTCGACTCCACCCAGTTACATGAGATCTATTCAATCTGTACGTGAACCTAGACTACAGTCAAGCTGAATGTTGGGGACCTGAGAAATCGGATGGTTGACTGCTTAACCGGGATGGGTGAGTGTTGTGTGGTAGACTATGTGAAAGTGTGCTGTAGAGTTGGATGTGGCGCCTGACCGACACTGACACTGTGTTAGGCTCACGCCTAATTAGGATTCGGGTAGCTGGTTGGCCTCGAGCGATCTGGAGTGGACGCTAGTATAATGTGATTTAGTGACTCCTATCAACCATATGTGATCCGATACTATTCGAACTGGATTTCTTCACACCTTTGCGGAACCACTTCTGGAGGTGTTCACGAATTCCATCCAATTGTCGCCGAATGGTTTCCCTAACATAGTCTACATGACAACCGCAGATGACACTATAAGTACAGAAAGCCGAAGGAAATCCACTTACGCTATCCTCAAGATATGACACCCATACCCGTCAGTTCTCGAATGAAACGATCATCCGTGCTGTTGTATTGGTTAATGTAAGACATATTAGCCCGCTAACCGCATCGCACCCAAGAGACTTTTTCCTACTATTGCCAGCACTAATTAAATATTGTCCAAGTTCGTATTAGTTTAAAACCTTTGCACTCCTTTTGACTTGGTATGCCTCGAATTTGTTCTATTGGCGTGCAAATCGTTATTGCTCTATCACTTACAAAGCAGACAAAAGTTTGTTTATCTTTCGATAGAACATAGTCCACAAAGTGAATGTACATTGTCATGTCCGCATCTTTCCCCCAAAGGATGTGATTCAGGCAAACCGTACTTTCCCATGAGCAACCATTTGTAAACCGGTGGCACAACTTTTGGATAGTATGTCGATCACCACAGTGTTTTTTCGTTTATGACTTAAAGGCGATCGTGTAAAAGCCAACGCAAATTGTCATAAAGTAATCTTTGCTTCATAAATTGTTGTCTATGTTTTCTGTGTGGTTTTCCTCAGCTCTTAAACGATAACAATTACTTTAGTCTCATCTAAAAACATTCCCCTCCTTATGTTAAGCTGTTGCCCACGCGCTTTGGAAGACCACCGTCACCCTGTGCAGCCCTATTATACTTCCCCATATTGGTTTTTTGACTCCCTTGTAATTGTGCATGCCCGATAAAAGACTGATTTTTCCACTTTTCAAACTGATAATCTGTACTAAAACACTCGTTTCTACGAGAAAACATTTATATACCCCTGTCTAAACCTAGAAACCCTAATGTTATACTCACTTCAAATTGTCAAGTGTTTTCCTTGCTAGAACGCTCCGGTATAAACTTGTTATCGACTGATGTTTGCTGATTTTAAACATGTGATGACAACAACGTCTTGAATATGAATGCGTGACAATGTTTTAGATAATACTGTAATGAGTTGATAGCCTGTTCGGTTTGAATACATACGCCTGAACGAATGTTCATGTTCACCCTACTTAGTCACTTGCCCAGGCTTCTGTCACATGTTCCCAAATTACAATGGTCAGTTCGCCCATGTTTTCATTTGTGGCTTTGCGAGCATGGCACGGATGGTTATCTTCTGTACAATCCTCGGCGATCCAAACCAATACTTCGAAGTCCCGTTGGGTAAGCTACATATCTGTGTGAAATCTGTCGTATAATTTATGGTCTAACACGTTTTGCTGCATCTTTAATGTAACTTCCTGTTGACGACTAATACATTTTCCGTTTCAAATCGTAACACCGATCGAATTCAAAGCCTTATTCTTTCATTGTATACATTTTAATCAAACCTGGGACATTATGTTAATCTCCAAGGCTTTTCCCCCTTAGGGCTTAGAATTTAAATCCAAACTTGATTTCACATCTGAAACCAGACTGACGTAACTATGCTTTGACATCAACACCCTCTCCTTCGAACCTATGATCATACGCCGGCCATCGGACTATCGCTTTCAGCCTCTGTCAGATCGTATGAACCGATTGCGGTGTGATAAGCTTACGAGTGACTGAAGTCTATAGAACGAAATCGATACCTTCATCAGTGTTTGATTTCGTCCTTTCGAACACGCAAACATTCCGTAGCGTAACTGAACCCACAACCACCGGATGCCACTAACAGTTGGGTAAAACCGTATGGTCGTCAAGCAACAACATGGCCACGAAATAGGTAGACTCTGACTGCTCCAATTAAGTTGAGTAGGTAGGTGTCGCTTGCCTGGCTGCGGTTCCCGTGATCACTCAAATCGCTGATGAGAAACGATATTTGAGGTGACAGTGTGCTACAATCAATGACGTGCCTGCTTCCATATCATTTCTATTTCTTTCGTTTGGTCTTATTTATTTCTTATCCTTTTCAATATACTTTTGTTATTTTAGCATATTCTGTATCATTGTTGGAGTAAGCGGCGGTCAGAGCCACAGTATCTGGTGGTCAGGCTTAAGGCCGTTGTGACGATGATTTAGCGTAACCGCTGAAAGTTTAATTTGAACCGAGCTTGAATCAGGGACAACTTATTTTTGCTTGTTTTCCTCATCTATGGAGTTTCTCTTCATGCGTTAGTGAGCGATAAAAAGTTAAGTTTTGTTGTACTACGTACTCGTTTTTACTCTTTGTGTGATTCTGCGACATTTACATCTTCTGATTTAATATGGCGATACTATACTGACAATCGAAATCTAAGTGTATCACGGATAGATCATTGACTTGTATTCATAAGACAACTTTGTAGCCCTCACGATTTACATTTCGAAACTTGTTTTATGATCTCGTTATCTTAAACATAGTTGTTGGGGAATTTTTTACTCGTCACCCAGAAAATATTGTATCATCTCATTCTCATCATTCCCATGCACAGTCTGGTCGTTTTGCTAGCAACACTCCACACCAAGAAGAATTGTATGGAAAGCAAGTAATCACACTAATATGAAGCAGCCTTATTTCTAGCACCAGTTTGACCTCACAAAGTGTGTTGTGCTACCAGGTTGATCAAGGGTAAACCTGACTATTCGCACAACTGTGTGAGTGCATTCCCGTCATCTTATTGATTAATTAGCTGATTAATTGATTGAGTGATCGGCTAATCGTTTGATCACCAATTATCCCACTTTATCTGGTCATCCTTCGTACATTCGCGGTCAACACAATCTTTTGATGTATATTTCGTCAACAACCGTTAGGAACTTCGTTCTTCAATTTACTGACCGTTTAATTTGATCGGCTACACAACTAAATAAAAGCACTTTGTTAATTCTACATCGTTCATTGGTTTATTCTGTTGATCGACCTTCATATTATTATCTCTCTGTTTTGTAGCAGCGGACACTGTCAGTTCTGCTTAAAACATTGCTTCCAATTGATATGCTGCCCTTATGTGCCATTATATTGGATTCTATTAAGCAGGTTAGTTTTTAATTTGTTCTTCTACATTCCGAGTTGCTTTATGGATGAAATCACACTCTCATGTATTAACAATAATCTTATGTAAACTGTATATGTGTAAAAATATCCTGAAAATATTCCCAGCGAATAGTTTGGCATTTGTCCAACCCCAACATGAATTTCATTTCCATTTATTAATGGGTTCTGTATTCTACTAGACAAGAACGAAATTGTTATCTGTTTTTTGTTTCCCAATAGGACTGGCTAGAAACCATTTATGTTTGCAAAAGCTGCAACCACTTATAGGTGACGTTCAATTTAAAATAAGGGCCATTCATTGGATTGTCGAAGTTATAAACTGCTTAACGGCTAATATTTCCCATTGGTTATTCTCAATCTGACACCTCATAGAATGACTGTTCTCCTCCATGTCTGAAGTTAACGAGTGAAGATAACCTCTACATGAGTATGAAAATTAGCTAACTATTTTTATGAAATTAGTTCGTTAGTCAATTACAGGTATCCACAAAATTCACAGCCACCACTGCATAACAGGAGGTCAACATAATTCCGATGAGCGCTCTCTCAAACTAATACATTCCACGAACTGATCGGTTCTCACTTTGTTTGTATTCATTAAGTAGAACCACGCTCTTGGTCGTTTTTGATCACCAGTCCTATAAAAGACGCTTGAGACGAGGCGGTTATTATGACTGATGTCTAAATTGTTCACAAGTCGTTGGCGTGTTTGAACACAGTTCGCCTCAGATCGCCACTTCAGTAGGGTTACGACCTCAGGGGCAAGAAATGGCAATTGCCCATTATTTCATTATGCTCATCTTCAGGTGATCATTGCATCGTGTCCGGTTTTTCCCTCGGTTATGTTCATCAGATTGAAATAAGCAGATTAAAGCTTGAAGCACCGGTATCCCTTATGCAGTTCACCAAGGGATTAGCTACTACAGGTCAGGTTCGCCTCCCAGGTTGGAGACCTCGTGACCCACAGAGTCGGTGGCTGAAATGACAGCTAATCGAAATCGGTGACGTGAATGTTGTCTGTGAACCGAGTGTATTCATCGACGCGGGACAGTGAAGGCCGTAAGGAAGCTGTCTTGTTGATATCGCCTTACTTTCATTCATAACTCGGCTGTTTGTTTGCATGCTGTAGGCAACTTGATGGTGAATTTTTAAATGTAGACGAAGCGATTTTTAGTAGTTAGGTCCCTTCCCCCACCTTCTTTTTTATTCTCTCCTCTTGTACAGGGTTTGCTTTTTGCTTCGAGGTTGTTTGGCAGTTAATCATCAGCGTGAACCACTGATGTTTTGCTGTCTATGATTATAGTGATGGTCATAATCTTTTATGCAATGTGCTAACATATGAAGTATTGTAGGCCAGTGGTCCCTGGACATCATCGGCATAAAAGCGATTAAGTTACTTGATATGTCGCTCGACAGCCGTTTTTGCTCTTGCCCACAATCATCAGTTAACTCGTCTGGGTTTCGAGCCACAGACAATCTTCGTATAAACCGTCGAAATTTCTATATCCAGTAAATTAATGTTCTCATGAGAACTGCCATATCCGTCTGATGGATCCAGCTAAGTGCGGAATCAATCACTGAAGCGTAATACCGATGATCAGTTGTGTAATAAAAGCCCGTTAACCTCAAACGCCCTTAAACTTTTTCCTGTATTCCCTCTGTATCTGCACCGGTTATTAGACTAATGGGACATGCTACTCTAACACAGCCTGTCATACCAGCAAGTGAGACATATGAGTTAGTAAATCTTTAACTCCTCTCAACATGGGGAAGCCGCGTAAAACAGAAAGACCTTCAGAGTAAATAACTCTGGAGGCTGGGTTCGTAGTAAAGATTACAAATGCATTTAATAATCGAAAGCTGGGTACCTTTTGTGCCGATAGAAAGATCAGCCCGCTCAGCCATATGTACACATGATCTTTGCATCACATTTCCACTCTGCCCCTCACGTAAGTGCGTTGTAATGGTCACTCGCTCGTGATTCAGAGGTTACATAGCTTCAAACGACTTCAAATCGGGGTTGTATAGTTGAATTTCAACTGAAAATGCTGTAGTCCCATAACACGTACGTGGTCTTTCTTTCTGAGATGGTTAGTTGCATAAATAAATGTAACTACTTAAAAGTAGTATATATTATTTAACAAATGTTGACAAGCTGACATTTACATTTCCGTATCCATCTCAGAAGCTCGCCATACTTGAGAAAGAAAACCATACTGACAGTCATTGCAGCAATTCAGATTCCGAACTTTCATCCTGTTTACAAAAATTCTCCCAGGCATTCACAAGTTTGGAAACGCAATATCCGGGCACTTCTTTTACATGGACTCCGTCAGATTTAAATGCTCTTCGAGATCTTTCAATTCGGATAGCCCGGTTTGTACAGCATCTTCAGATTTCCAACCCGTGTTAAACCGTCTTTTGTACGTATTTATAGAACTTTCATCTATTTATTTTAAACTGTTTGTCATAAATATACTGTTTAATTCCGTTGTTGTTTAACGTCTTTTATCTCCCCTTGATCGCTCAGATTGTTTGTGCATTTGCCGTTGGTCAGTTTTTCAGAGCAATCAATCTCGCAGTACGCTTATCAATATGGAAGCAAGAATTTTACTGACCGTATTCCGTTAGCGTTGTCTGCTATGTGTTTACGGATCGACTGTCTTAAATAGGCTACACTTTCTGTCTTTTTGAAACACATGAACTTCTCCTTGAACTGGCGGGCCCAGCAGTAATCATATATGTAGGAGTTTTAAAAAAACAGGCATCAGTAACACCCATGTTTCTTTGTCCTTAGGAAGAAGTCATTTCTTATATTTGCGTGCATATGTCACTTAAAGTGGTAACGCTAAACTCCAGTTCCATTTGTTAATCGTTTGTCTACTCTTTTTAATTGGGAACCAAAGTTAACAGAGAAACCCGGATTCTGGGACAGTTTATTGGAGTGAGCGGGCCATATGGAATCATCTGCCAACCTGCTCACTCACTGTCCGTCTATAGTTGTAGTGAGAAAATTGAGAGTGCTGAATTAGTCATGCCTGTAGAAAGACCAGTGGATTACTGCACCACCGGCTCATTTCACAAACAATATAATCGTCCTTCTACTCTTTGTCCACACACATATCCGATCTACGGATGATTTATGACGGAAGCGAAACTCAAGTTCAATGCTTGTCTGTCGATGTTGGTCATCCAAACCGATTGTTTGAGTTATGAGAATTGTTATCAAACATACACTTACCGTCGCTGGTTACTCATAATCGTTTATAAACTTCTCCACAGATTGATGTTTTCACACGCACACGCATTGTAGTTCGATGAAACCAGATACCAAATGATATTGCACATCCGAAAGACGTGTTTCTTGTGCTTGCAATTCGTGATTGTGTATTGTCTAGCGAAAGAACTTGCAAATATGTTTACATTATAATTTATGTTACAGTAGACGGTCAGGTTAATTACTTCTCTGAGCTGAACCAATGCGATTAGAAGACAGCTGAACGCCACTTTTATGACACTGTTTCGTAAACCTAGTTTCAAGTGTAAATTCATGAGTAGTTATGGCTTTAAATTGTTAAAAGTTACCTGTCACTTATATTCAGCCACACATTGCTGTTGCCACGGCTGGGATTCAAACCCTTATAACGCTCATATTAAGCAACCGCTTTGTTAGGGCGCCCACCCTGTTACCGTCCCAGGGCGTCTCCGTCGTGAGAAAGAAGAAGAAAACCACTTGACTCAGTCCCAACTAGCGGAACTGTTCAAATCGGTTGAGACTTTTTATACCGCTATACACGTGCGATCCTAACTCTTTCTCATGATTTGGTGGGAATGTGTGGACATTATGTCCCCTATAAATACCTTGTACTTATCGCCCTAGCCGCACCTCGTTTTGGAGCAGAACAAAGCTTCTTATGTTGAACGCGTCTTTTGGGTTGCCTTGGGAGCGAATACGGGACAGTCGCCCTACTTTTCGGGACCGAGATTTCCGTGTTTATATTTACCGGGGCGAGAATCCGAATTCTGCCAAGAGAATTACGATAGCTAGGACGAACCAGCGTGCCGTTTAGAAGGGTTTATAACACGTTTTCATCACTATCCCCATTTCACATTAAACATTAATCTTGCCTGGGTACTCCTTCGCTTTTGCTTTACATGTGAAAACTTTCTGAACAAATTAACTTCCTCGGACCAATCGCCAGCCGTTCCATACACTGTGAAATGAGAAAAGAACGATTGAATGACTTACAGTAAGAAATTTATTTAAAATAAAATGCTACATATTTTGGATTAACTAAACACTCGACAGACATGTTTCTATTGGAGGTGATGACATAACAAAAGCGTGACCCGAGTTTAATACCTCTTGTCGTAGTGGGCTAAGCGGAGAAATTTAGCCATGTTCGATGGCTGTAGCCAGATGTAGATAATGTGCAACATGTAACAGCTGTAATCCCCAGCTGTTGTGCAAACCGATCTTAGATGCAAATGAGTTGAAATAGTGCACGTAAATTGGTTAAGATTCTATTTCTATTCTCGGTCGCGTGAATCGATGTGTCTTATGATTACGTCAACCGCGATTAATGAACGTGGTTTTGATTGTTAAATCTGACAATTGGTGGTTTGCAACATCTTATTTTTTTCCCGACACGTGCTTGTCTTTCGTGGCGGATCTGATGGGAAATTCCTGTTTAGTCGAATTTAGAGAAACATTTTCCGTTCTCACTTTACTAATCCATTCACTATCACACATACTTTCTGTATCAGTCCAAATTCTTTAAATGTCATTTTATACAAACAATTTTATCGCTAGAATACAGTTGTTCGTTCAGATCTGGTTTAAGGCTGTTAGGTTAGGAGTTAATTTTGTCCCTTGATATAAAAGCTGCAGTAATATTACTCATGATTGTTTGTTTTGGGAGAATATCTTAAACGCTGTCTTTTTTAGTGATAGATGAACCAGACAATTCATTTGGTTACCCTTCCTGTGATCCGTCGTGAGTGATGCTCCCATCTACATCCTTTCACATAACTTTAAGCTGATCTCGTTAGTGTTTAGAGTAATAAATTTTCGTAAACTCTTTTAAATCATTTTTTCAATGGGAATATCTGATAATATTTCACCTAGCTTCTATTGTTGATGTAGTAATCTTAGCCATATCAAAGTGGTCCTCTTAGAAGTTTACGCAGTTCCGAGTCCAAAATAATGCACGTCGGCTGGAATCCAATATGTGTATTAAAAACTAAGCGTTATAATTAGCGCACTTTTTCCAACCTGTTACTAATACATTTGTTGCACTTTCGCGAAGTTCTGCGTTTTTCTAACGTCAACTTGTTCTCGAGAGCGTTTTATCTTAAGGCGGAAAGAGTGAGTTGTTGATGAGAACTTCAGTGAGCATGATGAGTAAGGTGATGTTTCAGTTGCCAGCTGGATCATTATTTGAAGGAATATTTTCACAACGCACTGTCACACAAGAGTTACTCATAGCTCGTGGCTGTGCTAACGGTTTCTGGTAAACCATTTCCAATTTACTGTAGTACGACCCCGCTGTAATTGTTGCGCTAGGTCACAAAAGTCCGTAATCGAATGAGCCAGCAGCAGGCTGTTAAGCAGTAATCATAGTGTTCTTCGGCTGAATGTCACACTAACATATCGTTAAGGAGTTTGTTCGTGCAAGCCACTGTGTAAACTTTCTTTTGTTGTAGAAAATCCACTTGTCATCACAACTAGTAAGGCATACTAGGAAGGACTTGTGTTTATTTCACAATGACATCGAGGCACACGCCGCCAGACGTATCTTCATCTGAATCTCCGTCAGTCCATGGAATATTTCGACCAAGCTTTCTGTTTTCCTTCTATTGCACTCAAGTGTTCTAACACAGTAAACAATTAAACAGCGAGCTCTTGCACGCATCCCACGAGGGTGATTAGAGGTTAGCCTCCAACATCTAGAATGAGAGAGTCGCCCACCACGCGAAGTATCTTCAAGATTCACGTCTCTTGATTAGATTTCCAGTCACTCTTGTTTAGTTTTTCGATGTATCTTTTCCAGAATTTGTTTGTGTGTTTTCAGTTGCTTCTCTGACATTGCGAAATTTCGGCCTCCAAAAGTACAAAATGTTTGAAGTAATCTTCTTTCCTTCCACATTATAAAGTCAGCACATGCAAAAATATCAAACCTTAGTGCTTTTGGTCTGAATGAAAGGGGAAGTTGAAACCGCTGCGATTACAGCGAGTCACGACACACTTTACTTCCGATTATCTATAAGGTGCGATGCTCTAAAATCAGCCACCACGAGAAGTCTGGATACGTTCAGGATGACTTCACATAAGAAGATACAGGGTGGTGTTTTTGTTCGGCAACAGCTTGTAAAAGGTGTGCCTTTCGTTTCGTTTGTAACGTTCGACGTATCGTCCGAGCATGTTTCCGTCTCCAGCGTGCTCCCAGTTCGGTCACCATTGAGAACTTAAAGACCGATCGTTCTGTTGGAAAGGGCGTTCTTAAGGTTTACCACCAATTCTCTCATAACTCTATGATGCTGTTTGTGAGAAAAAACCGCCAGTAACCTGAAGTAATTCATTATCATATTGGTCTGTTTATATCACATTGTCGTCAAGCTTTTTAATGCTTTCCATTTGCCTTCGTTGAGTACTCTGTCGAATTGTACAACATAATAGTTATCCCGGACAGCGGGCCCAGTATAAATACTATCAGCGTGCTCGCTATTGGAAACGCTTTCTTAATTTAGACGTTCCTATCCTCAAACTTCCTCGTTTGGTTCATTGCCTTGCTCCTCTTTAATATCTTCAGCGCCAAGGTCATCATCCTCTAAACGATGATGGATTATCCGAGCAAATGCTACGCATCTGTGAAATGTGAACTCAATTTTAATAACAAAACATTATTAGCTCTCTCTAAATCGATTGACTCCCAGATACTTCGGTTTCTTCTAGAACGGTGGAAGTATACCTCTTTAAACGACATTGAATTTTTTAGGTGTTCACGGCATCTCAAAACAAAACTATTAAGTAGATTGCATCAAATAACTGAGCCTAAAATTTGCAACGCGAATTGAGACGAAAAACGTTTATTGTCAAATATTTTAAAAAAACTACCATTTTTCAAACGTTGACGAACAAGGTAGCTCTTGTACTGTGACTTCACAACTTGAATAATCCCTACATCTTGTGGTTGCAGACGGTATAGGTTTTGGGACAAAAGGAACCGTCTGATGTTGATGAGATACGTTGATGCGCATTCCAAACGTAGGCTGAGCAAAACTGCCAGGAGGAGGCTACGTTGATATCCAAACCAAATTTAGATGTCGCGGTGGCGAAACCCATGTTCAGTCTTTGGTGTTCCTGTTTACTGACTGTCATCATCATCATCATAGACAGCAATGCATCAGTGGTTCACACTGATGCTTAACTGCCACACAACCATGATGAAGAACAAAAGCAAACCTTGTATAGGAAGAGAGGAGAAAAGACAGGGAAAGGGGAGGGGACCTAGTCACTAAAAATAGCTACGTCTACATTCAAACATACATCAAGCTGCCTACACCTTGCAAACAAACAACCGAGCTGTAAATGAAAGTAAGGTGTCATCAGCAAGACGGCTTCCGTACGGCTTTCAGTGCTTCGCGTCATAAAGTACACTCACCTCACAGACAACTCGGACAAACAACGACAACATCCTTTTGACCAGATTCACTGTACAGCTGGTCATCCAGGTGTGCTTGGCAATGGACGAAGATAGGTTGTCTCTTTTGTCTTCAGGCGTGTTGATGCCATGTTCCACATAATTGATAAGCCACATGTGGATATGTTCCGCTGTTCGCTGATACAGGCATTGATCCGTTCTGCCGCTGTGAGTATTATTCCAACTGCAAATGGACTGATAGATAATATGAGAGGCAGAATAGTCAAATGAACAATGTTTTGTTTTACTCAGACTTACTCTCCGAGTTGACTGTAAGGGGTACTGTTTAACGGAAGAAGTTCGAGATAAGGTGAATTGACCTCTACGCGTCACTTCGTTGATTAAATGATCTCTTCGATATGGTAACTGTATGAAATCCTTTTTGGGGACAGTGTACACAACTGGTTTGGTGGGCTTCAGGTTGTTTTGACTACTGATAAACTTCTAACGAAATCCGTTAGAGAGAAACCTCTTAATTAAGATTTGCTCTTCCAAGGCTAGTTTGTCGGACGTGCAAATTCGGCGGACTCGAATGAATAATGTTTTAACCAGCCCGCGTTTAAAAGTGGCCGGCGCAATGTCCCATCTAATTGTCGAACGAGTATAACGTCCAAAAGGGCTGAGTTATTATTAGATTCTATGTCAACATTAATGGACAAAGAAGAGTGTAAAGGATTCATCTCTTTCTAGAAGGTTATAAAATGTTCATGTTCAGTAAAAAATCAAAATGTGACCAACTTAACGTTTGTAAAGTACATTTGATTCAATATGGTTTGAAAAAGATTTTTCCATAATTCTTAGAAAAAATGTCGACACATGTTGGATCAAAAGGGTTGCTCATAACTGTTGCATCAGCTTGTCTAAAATGTGATTCCAGAAATTCAAATCGCGTTTTCTGTACATAAAAGTATAAGGTCTCTAAAATAGCCATGAGAAATTGGGATGGGAATATTTTTGCAATAACATAAATTCACATAAAAAGTCGACAATTTCATGTAAAAGGACATTGGGAAAAAGTTGTTTAGCGTATACAGAGAACATTGCACTCGTGGAAACACTTTCTAAAGCGTTCAGTATACGAAAGGCACAATAAGGTTTTGACATTTTGTCTATCAGGTAGAGTGGTTCCACAAACTAACCAACAACCTTATGGTTCATGCTAATCACAAAAGGAAACCGTCTGTGTGTATTTCAGGAGTTCTCATGCGATGCGTTTGGGTCTCGGTCAGTTTAAGCTGTCTGTATAGTGTTTGCTAATTTGACCGTTTAACAATAATAATTGAACTTTTCAAACAATCTGTTTTTCAATCAGCTCGTTGTTTTCTGGTGTATTATCTGGCTAAAATTTTCTGTGGTCTCCGAGGATTCCATTCATTTTATTCCAGTACTGGTCCTTTTATATACAGACGGTATCTGTGTCTTTATTCGCCTGTAGGAAGAGAGGCTGATTAATTCTGCGGAACAAGGCATAAGCACCGTTGAAGACAAATAACGCAACCCATCAGTGAATCCGTTCAATTCATTCGCTGTACTGTGTCTCCTCTCAAGGCGATCGGGCAACCTGATCATTACTCACAAGCGAAAGTGGTTGTGTTCGCATATGATAATTCGATCGTACCTAATGTGAGGTCACTGGCGCAGTGGTAAACACGGTTGCTTCATGAAAAGCGTGGCCGGAGTTCTAGTCCCGGTAGAGGCAATGCTATACATTACTGACGAGCTCTAATGAGAGCGAACTCGAGTGTAGTGTTTCTTTTCGAAAGGGGCCGACTGGAAAACCTATGGGAATGGGACAGCTGCGATCAATTGTGGGTGATGTTCAATGTATATGAAAATCAAAGTCCCCTACTACTGATCACTTACTGTTACGTAACTCAAACTCGAAACCTCTGGTTATCAGTGAAGCTCTATTGGTCAACTATCGAAGACCAGTTATGTGCGCCCAAAAACTATTGACTCACTGTATCCCTTCCTTGGTAGTGAACTTCTGACCCCTACCATTTTATCCGTTCGATTGTACGTTATTCGCATGATATTCAAATGTTTGAAATGATTGTTTTAAGTAAGAGGCTAAAGAGATTAAATGACCATCTGCAACATGTCTTCTCTCTGCTTTTGCTGAATTGGATAAAAGGGACCCAGTGTTTCAGATATTTTTCCCACGAAGCGACGGATAAAAGAAAACCGCATTCTATATTTACCTAGCCGTTTGTGGGCTGATGACGTTTTATAACCATGCTGCCAAAGCGATAAGCATCGTTTGGCACGTCTCGGCTTGGTAGTGTTGTTATTTAACCGTGTTTTTCCACTTCCTGTTATCATGTCTGATTTGAAACACGCCTTACTTAACCATTTCACAATGATGAAGGCAACTCTTTGTGTTATCAAGATCGTCGTGGACAGCTCATTCAAAATTTGCCCATACTGAGGTGCTTTTTCCTGAAAACTTATGTATCCACGATCGGAAGGCCGTTCAGTCTGGATTGACGCAACACATTCACAGTATACGAGTTTCGGTTAAGTGATTACGACCTAGGATAAAATGTCGATGCATGTGTGTACTGATCGAACTCGGTGGGAGGGGTTATGAACGTAACACACTGCTTACAAGTGTCATGTTCGTTTGCATACTGACTTCTCTAGGGCTGTACAGACTGTGAGTGTAAATGTTTTTGCTGACGGTTTAGAATCGGTACTTTCATTTCACCGAAGGCATGTCGGACTTGTATGCCCTGGGGTGAATAATTCGATCTATGTATGTTTGTCTGGCTCTTGTTATATTGAGTTATGTCAGATCGAACTTTTCTCAGCTCACTTTTTTGAATGGCAGCTGCGCACAATTTAGTCGATACACCGGTTACCATCAGCTGCTTTCCCAGCCATTGAGTCAGTGGTAATGTTTCTGTGCTAAGGTTCTAAGAGCTATATCTTGAACTGATGTCTAACTCGCCTTGCATTCTTTTGGGCCGGTTATCGGTACACTCGATCGTTTATCTGACTGTGCACTCACTGGTGTGGATGTAGGTTGTCATTTATATTCATTTTTTCTTGTTCAAATCAACCAGTAACTACTGTCGTCTGGCAGTTCGCTCGCTCTCCTTTTCAAAAATCTGGGCGTCTATGGACTTCTCCTTTTCTCTTCCTTCAGCCTTGTCGGTGTACTGTATGTTGAATTTTATTTTTTCTCCTATCCTCTCTAAAGTGTACTATCATGTGCTCGTAAACTGAACCACTTCTTGCATTACATTTTCAATATTTTTCTACTCAGTTTAGTTTCAGTTTTCTGCTAGCCTATCGGTGAGCTTACCAGCATTCGTCTCCCTCATATACCTCCTGGTTTTATTCCTCCGGGTTTACACTGAATGCGTAATGTGTGAGTGAAACCACAAGTGATGCAGTGCAAGCCACTTGTGGTGATGGTTGAGCGCAGATGTCGTTTAGCTTCAGTCACTGCGACAGGCTAATCCGAAACAGACACCGTGTGTGTCTGGAATCTTTCTTTCACTCGGGGCTTCTCTATCCCATTGGCCTGCTGTTTTCTCTTTCGATCGTCAACTACCCAATACTTTCATTTTACCAGTCTCAAACCAACTATTGTATATGTCTGTCTTCCTGTTTCAGTCCAACAAGCGGCATTCATTTCTGCAATGTCGGTTTCGTTCGACTATTTTGGTCTGATGTACCTCGTTCCTAATCGCATTCTACGTACTAAGTTTGGTTCGGAAACAACTTCGTTATCATACATGAACTCTGTGTAACGTTTGTGAGGCCATAAGTTGAGGTAAACGGACGATTATCAAACGGTACACAGCGTCATACTAACATTCGGTCCTCTCGTTGTCCAGTTTAATTGAAGTAGATGATGATAGCTTAGCATTTTTGCCAAGCTGTACTTCAACACCTACAAACAGTTTGACAGGAATGAAACTGAGACTTGGGTCTAAACAGAGACAAATTGAGAGTGAACTTCTCAGCGTCCTTCAGGGTTCATGATAGTGAAATAATGTTGTGAACCTGGTGGGAAGTGTTATTGCAATGGTCATTGTACGAGGTTGCTCAAGGACGGCTCAGGACTTCATTCCAAACTAACTCTCAAACGATTCTTGGGTGATGTAGGATACTATCACCAATCCACAATAGGTTTCGACAACATTACATCGCTGCTGCATTCAGTATCATAACAAAACGAGCTGTTCGAATAAACGGATTAAAAATAATTGTTACCTAAAACATTGGATGCTATTTAACTGCCTCATCATAGCAACAAAGGTGACGCTGTAACATGTTGACATTTTGTTTGCTCTCATCAGTCACAAGCGTAAAACATGTAGTTTGAATATGACACAACAAGTCCCACAATGGTTACAGTAACTTATGACAATAATCTCAAACTGGTGAATCGGTTGCTAAACATCTCGTGTAATCGATTTCTAGATACCTCAACAATAGGTCACCAAGTTGACCCACTTAACTCATTCGAAATATTTTACGCAGGCAGAACCCGAAGCAATTAAATTTTAGTGACGCTATGTTGATCAGAAGTCGCCTGACCAGTATTGTGTGCACAAAAGTGATTGACTCAACCCATTGGGTTTCTGTGGTGTTGAGAGAAATTGACACGCCTAGCAATCCATTTACAAGGATATGATTCCAGTCATTCGAGTGCTGGGAAACGAACATCAGGTGACTGGTTGGCCATCCCTAACCAGTGCCGAGATTGTGTTTTCTAGTTTATTCTTAATATGAACAGTTTGGCTTTGAAGCACGATTTGGTAACGATGATGAACGCACAACTGTAAGGTCGAAGGTTCTGTAGGACAATTGGGATAACAGTGAAAAAATAACTGACTCAGTGACGTCCTAAGAATATTCTGTTCACAGTAAAGGTGGTTTTTGATAAATCACGTTGCAATCAATGCCTGGACTCGCGTGTTTTCCATTTGTCTAGAAGGGACTCAGACAAAGTTAGTGATAGCAAGCTGAATTGTACAACCTTCTGAAGACAAGAGTTTGTTGTCCAGGGATGAAGATTGACGTAATGTCTTACGTCATGTCATCGCTTGAAAAGAGACAAGCGGAATTCACCGTATCCAACACAGTTAATTTCCATGCCAAAGATTTGGAAATTAGGATCTGTAGACGTTATGGGACCCTTCGTGCTCATCGAGAAACGTAACCGCTACCTAATGTTCGCGACGGAAAGTTCTTTCTTGTATTGGTATGTTCGCCCAGCTTGGCATGATAGTTGCAAACGTTTCATCACCAAGCGAGGTGACATCATCAGTGCGTGTGTGTTTCAGCGTATAGTTTTTGAGCGTAAAGTTTGGTCTTTACTGCTGAGTAGGAACTGCGAGTGTTCTCTGTCGTGAAGCCACCATAATGAATGAAGTCTCACAATGGTTTAAACATTAAATCCTGGGAACATCGGAGCACAGAAGAGGGGTCTTGGATCAACGAATCCGCTACCAGAATAGAGGAGGATGAATGTAGTAATCGATCGATGCGATACTGTTCACAGTGTATGCAAAAATGGGACGAAGCGACAAGCATATAATACCCAGCTGAAATGACTGCACGACCAGCCCGAGAAGTCAGTTAAAATGAAATTCTTGAAAGTTCGGGAACCAGAGCGAACCCGCCGTCAAAGTCTGAATCTCTCGGAAGCAGGAGAGTTCATTAGGCTACTCACAAAATTTGTGAATAGTAAGCCTTTTGAAGGCGTTCACCGAGGATTATTCTTCTGGTTTGCGTGAGTTGTGGAAAAAATGACCGTTCGTTCAACGCGTACAACACTGGAATAACTACCAACGTGAATACCAGTCAGTCAGATTAGGACTGAGACAACCACGGCATGCAAGCAGATATTTTGTCCTTAGTATGATGTATTTCTATACAGTACATGTCCACTTCACCTTCGTTGCAAATAGCCTTCTGAATACAATGCAGGGGCGTCCCCATTAGCATTTCTATCCGGAATTGTAAGTGATTAGTTACAGTTCTCGTCCTCCGTGACAGTCCGACGTCTTATCATACACCAAGATACTTTTTAAAACGCTGTACACCCATTCCCCAAACGGTGCTCATTAACCCTCTCTCAGCTTGGTCAAATTCGCGGAAATACCAGGTAGATTAATATCCCATAACATTACTTGACGTGTGCGGCTGTTATATATATATATATATATATATATATATAGTCTTGTCCCAACTTTAAAATAATTGTGATTGTACCAGATCCCTAATGGATCCTGGTAGTGGTGTACGAGACCTTTTCTTTCTGGTCTGTTCTTGACCGCGTTCCGAATTACGGTCTCTCTCCATGTTCACTTATCAGTTTCTGCCAGTTGTTCATAATCAATGTCGCATGTGGCTCACTACATTGCGATGGCAACCGCTAAACAATTTTGTGGACTGAGATCTTCACTTGATTGATTTGATTTACTTTCGATCCGCTACCGTTATTAATGTGTTTATTAGTTTACCATCAGTTTGTTATCCGTAGGATTCGAGAAAGGATTGCCTAGCAAATATGCATGAGAGTTTCGTTCTCGGTGCGTGATATCAAATACTCTGGAATAGGTTGTCTGCAGTAAGTGCCTCTATTCTCTAGAAATATATGAGAGGCCTGTGGTAGTCGTTCTCCTAAAGATCCCACCGATGAGGCCACAATGATTAACTCAAAATTTTTCATAGGTTCACTGTTGTCAGAGCCGTTGAACTTGCTAAGCGCTCATAACAGGAACGATCTTGGTTTGATTCAGAGCAATCATTTAGGGTGGAACTCTATTCATGCCTCTGCTGGGGTCATTGGATCAGTTCACTCGACAGGTTTTGTTATGCATGCTCACTGACTAACCTACCTTTGTTCATTTGTATTTTCTCTAAATGTGGCAGTGAAAAAATGGACGCTCATGGATGCTAGCGTTCAATCTGAACTTATTCATCATTAAGTCGTAAATCCGAAGCCATAACTTTCATCTCCTGCTGCCGTCCATGTTCACTCGGCCATCCGTGTTGCCACCACTGAGTTTTGATACTAATAGGTAAATTAGTTATCTTTTTGCTTCTTACTGACGGACGGCAAAGTTTTTGTTTGAAAACGCATGACTAGTTCTCTTCACCAGGTATTTCCAGATACTGTTCATACTAGTAATTAAGTGTGCGCTCTAAGAAAAAAAATAACTTCTTTTGTTTGGATTCAGTTCAGTAGTTAGTTTATATGTAACGAGTTATACTCTTTCATGCACCGAGCTGACATTGTCATATCATACAACCTTATAAACCATGTTCTTTGCAGACACGTGGGGCTCGAACCTCCTTTCGTTAGTTTTGCAGTCCGAGTTGCTGTCAACTGTGCTATCTCATAAATACCTTGATGTCCTCAGTGTATCTTCGTTATGTAGTCAGGTTGCCTTTCAGTTACCTTCTAGTGGCCGTAACTTTCGGCTGTAGACTCTATTCGATATGAGTCCTGCTAGATGTTGATTATTAACCCAATGAAACATTCGTCAACTCTTTTTATGTTACGTAATCTAAGCAGGTTCTGATTTGTCTTCTGCTTACTGTCAGACCAGTAAGTTGTCTCGGCCCTCTGTTACCTGTATCACTGGTGCAACCTCAGCTGGAGCTTCTGCGGTATACAGTAAAATACCGTTAGTTTTAAATTTGAGAGAAACTGCCCAGCAGTTGTTCTCTTTTTAACACTCGCGTTATGCTCACTTTATCCGTTATCGATCGATAAAGTGCATTCTCATCACCTACCACTTTAACATCATGTTCCAGTTTTCCAATTACCCCTTGAATTCGTATGGGTTTTTGTTTATTTTGCTTCTGCTTATTACTTGTTTTTATTTCAGTCGTTTTTACCACCTACTCTCTCCCCCAATGCGCGCCGTGATACAACGAGTTAAGGAAGCATCTGTGAGGGGTAAGTATTAATCGTCGTTACGTGAGTATGTGTGTAATTCTAACGGATTATTTGATTCCTCATTGACATCTCAAATCGATTTGAGCTTATTCTCAGGGTATGGATGGGCACAATTTCTGCTTGCTTCATCCTTTCTAGAATCTGCTGATATGGTACCCTCAGTTCTGTCTTCCGGTTGACTTTCAATATCTTGTTTGCCATTTTGTGATTGATAGTTGATGATTAAACTAACGGTGAACCACATCATATTGGCATTTATATGATGAATTTTGCTGTAATTTAGGTTGAAATTCTGTTTGTTTGCTTGCAATAGTCATGATTTCGTTGTCTCTCTCACACACGTTAAAGAGATACGAATAAACGGTTTCCTATGATTGATTATCGTACAAGCCAGTAACTTGAGGGATGGTGTTCTGTCGACTAATAAAGGGAGACATAACATGTGATTGTTGCATAATGTTTGGAGGGTTGCCGGTGAGAATCCTTTGTCCGAAACCAAAAAGAAAATGGTGATTTATCGCACAGATGTTGGAGACGGATCAAGGGATATTTTTATTCGAAAATTGCCTACTCTATAGATAATAGAAGAGAAATTTTCATTGTGGTGTTACTCGAGAACTTTACACGTGAGTGAACAGTGTAAAGTTCCACGACCCGTTCACATTATTGATAGATAGTATTCGAATATTCTGTGGTGTTATTTATTTGCTTCTTGCATAGCATAGATAGGGTGAGTTAGGTGTTGTTGTTTTCGTGGAACGCATATTGCACGATTGAATATGGGCTCTAATGGTATCAGTAGGTAGCAGTTTTCATTTTTGACCATGTAAAGACGTTGTCATTTCCTATACATTGTAGAGTGCTGACCATTTCGTACAGACTATTAGGAAGACGTTTTCAATTTTCCAGGTCTAATTGAATTAAACCAGATTTCTATGGCGTTAGACCAAAGATTGTCTCGTACTTTCCCGCCGCCATAATTGGAAACAGTGTCGGAGCAACAAGCTTGTCTGATTCCATTCCAGTGTGGTCATAAAATTTGCATGGCCTGTGTAAGTTTATAATGGAGCACAGGTCAGAGTTACGTCATCTAACTGAAGTTGATTCAGCGGTCGCCCAAATGCACCGGTGGACTTAATTAGGTTGATTGACAACGACCATGATGACAAGTTGAAACGCTTTAGTGACGTTTGTAGGTTAATTGGTGCTTGTTATAAGTACGATAGTAGCGTTCGTGAATGATTTTCGACAATCGGGTGAAATCCAAACTGAATAATGGCTCTCGATTCGTTTCGACAAGTGTCCACCCGAGCGAACAACACATTCTGTCGTGCTACGGCGGCTTGAGAAGGAATCTGACTGATAGCTAGTTTTTATAGTGTAATCTTATTATCGGCATTGTAGCTCATTGTTTCACAAAGAAATGGGCTAGGTGGCTTCCAACGCGTAGCCTGCACAAATCGTAGGTGCGCATTACATACTGTTGAGCAAAGCAATTCATAGGGATCAGTTGGCGTTGAATCGTTGACTTAGACCTGATTTGATAAAGATCACAGTTCTCGATCGCAATTCCCTTTTCGCCTTTGTGCACATATTCGCTTCCTGACATGGATACGATGAATACAAGTCATTTTCTGTTTAATCGATTAGCGTGCGAGACCGTCGTTCTTGTCGCCACTCTCTGGCTGCACCATGTAGTGTACATGTTGGGACAAAGGATTGAACAACGCAGTCAGTACACATTCTCGTTGGTCAAGGTCTTTTTTTCGTTGCAAAGCAGCCTAAACTCTTGTGTATGGCTCTGTCGGTCGACCAGACCATTATCGTGAAATTTCAGGACATTCTGGTATTTGAACATTGCTTCTAAACGTTCTGACAAAAGCTTCCTGAAGCTAAAACTCTATTGACTTTGTGATCGGGAAATAAAAGTTCACGCCTTTCAGTTAACAAGAGAACAGCTGATGTATGAAGTGAATCACCATGATCTTACCCTTAAGTTTCCACATCCAGTTTTCTATCTAACTTTCCGTAACGAGATTGTGAACCATCAGTCCACCTTCCATTTACCACTGAATCCAAATATTTAGATATTTGACAATCACCATGTCCAGCACGTTTGAATTTTGCTGACCCGAGCGAAATAGTGACTAAATGAATGAGCAGTGTTCAAGGAATGGTACATAATCTATCTGTAACAAGAAACAAGCAACAACTACTCGCCTGATTCACTCATGGAAGTAGGCTACAAGTGAGAATCGCGTGATTTTCCTGTTAAGTCAAGATTAGCTACTCAGCTGTGTTCATTCTTGTTTTCCAAGTTCATGAATAGCTTTGTAAGGTTGCTGCTGAGATCGTACGCTTGAATAGTCCGTTCATGTGACCGTTAAGCTGTTCCGCTACACTATCTTCCCAAAACAGAAGCCGTTTAAATATTTTCTTCTTTTCAACCCTTGTGTTTCATTTCGGTCATCCTATTCTAAATGAATGTCTACGTTTGGTCGTTATCCATCATTAGGTTTTAGACCCATCGAAGTTCTCGTTTCATTGCTTTATATGTTCTCCATTGAACCAGGCTGTATTCTTGCTTAAGGGGTACAAATTCATTAAAATTGGTGTATTGATCTATCCACGTCGGGTTAAAGTATACTGGCCCTTCTGAATGTTGTAATGGCGTTTGCTGTAAAAATGCAAACTGCTGTTCGTGTTCTCTTCCAAAATGAAATGAATGGATGCATGCGCTTAATCTTTTTGTGGTTTTATAGCGACAAATACGTCGTTAGCATTCTAAGAGGATTGATGACCGCTACTGTTCCTAACGTGCATATTTTTGGTTTTAGTCTGTTGTAATCCAGTGAATATGTGAGCAGTACAGTACAATCCGTTCAAAATGACAACCTCACCTCATAGAGCAAATTGTATGTGTGCCTGATATCCACATAGATTGTTTCCGGTGCATACTGTCAGTGAGCCGTGCATATACGAGTGCTAATTATCCATTATAATAACTGTTTCAATATATGGGTGGGTGTGCTGCTCCTCATTTAGAATCATTTGATTGCAAGCTGAGCCAGTTAGTACCAGAAAAAGTTGGATTGACAGCGTTGCGTCTAGACTGCATAGTACAAAGTATCCATGCTCATGATCGGCACTGACCTCCATGTCTGCATCTTCAAACGAGGACGGAAATGGTCAGTACAGATCATACGTTTGAAGGAGTTGTTGTCGGGTCACGCTATCGTTCCAATTTTGAGTCATTTTGAACTTGTTCCTTGTAAGCTGGCAAACAGTAATGGATAACGTCCATCCAAATCAGTGAGAGACAACAGTCTTCAAGAGTTAAACGTTTCTCAACTTAATGTAAGTTGAACACCACCTAAACTTGATCGCAGCCTTCGCATTCAGGTAGGCCTTTTGGCTGGTTCACTTCGAAAGGTTTCTTGTTCCATCTTTATTAGAGCTCATCAATATTGTATTTGCACTCCGATTCTCGTGTTTGTGAAACCATCATTATAACCACAACGTCAGTAATCTCATACTAGGCTTGGTCCAGTGGTCATATCCACACAAACCCACAACATTTTATGAATAGTGTTCACACTGATCGATCATTTCGGAAAGAGGCTAAGAACAACCATTCTGTTCAATCCGGTCGATAGCCCGGTGATCATGACTTCTCAGTTAGATTGAAGTTACTAACTTCATCGAACCAACTGAGCAAGTGTTTAATAGAAAATCAAGAATCTTTGGACTATTCCCAATTGAACCCTACCCACACTTGATTGCAGCCTTCTCAGTCTGTCTAATTTAGTTATAAACTTGTAGATCATAGGGCGATGAAAGTGAGCATTGGGATAATCATACCGCGAAGCAATCAATCACCCCTTCATAATTTTGTCTACCAAACGTGCCTCTGATCACTTTTAAATCGATTAATTTATTATCATATATAAAAGTGGACATGGAACTTCTTTTGCTGTTCAAATTTACACGCCTTAATTGTCTACTACTTACTTTTCTCATGCATTAACTATTAGTGAATGGTTCGTTGGTCAGTCAGATCGGTCGCGGTATTCTGGTGTTTATCGGGCTCTCCTCAAAAGATACGAAAAAAGACACTGATTACATGTGAGTGATGGATTTACATGTTGATTACACAACGGTTTGTGTGATTGTTGTCTGTTTTGCACGGCATCGGCGGTTCTTACCTTACATGCGAGTACATAAGTCTTTGTCGGGCTTGATCGCATACTCTTGTGATCTGGACTGGCAGTGTCTCACGCTACTCGTATGCTCCTTGGTCTTATTGTTCCGGATCTCCGCCAAACACGTGGCGCTTAGGTGAGGTTGCAGGTGGTGCAACACAAGTCACCGGTTACGAAATGTCTTCACCGGCATACTTAGCATCAGACCATTTTGGTGGGAAAATACTGTCTTAAATGCCGTTAAGTAAGTAAGTCTTGGCCGATAGGGCATAAAGAGTTCATGAGAACTCTGCCGATTTTGAGAAGCTGAAATCGTTTGTACACGTTTGAACCGGTGTTGGAGGGCTTGAGTAGAAAAATGTTAGTAGGCGAGGTTTTCTTTTGAAAAAGTTTCAGAAGGTCAGCGATAATGCGATTGTAAATGAGAAACAATGGGAGTTAAACAATCAAAACAGCCTAGCAAGCATAGTTTAATTGCACTTCAACATACGGTACAAAACAACTAATTAACCGAAACAGTGAAAGGTCTAGCGTGTCTCCACCTTGCTGCAATGATTCTGATGATGAAACTGTTCGGAATGTGTGTCAAGTCTTCTCTACCGTGTTGATTGCATATGGAGAACTGTCTCAATTCACGCAGTCTTTGTGGGTAACATAATCAGCTGTGTCTCGTAACTCACTCTGCGGCTCTTCTAACAGACCGTGTTCCATTCCCGTTTCCTTCCTTCCTTCCTTTACATCCTGCCTCTACGACCCACCTAACTGTAATTTTCAAAACGAACATATTTCTAAAACCGGAAAGCATTGTTTATATTCCCTTGCTCATTTCATACCGGTCACGAACCTGACCAGATACTGTGGCTCGAGTTGCCACTCACCGCATCGGTGACATGAGGGTATTCCAAACCAAAAATATCAAAAAGCGAGTAGATAAAACGAGGCTGACCAGAAACTTTGTGGCTGCAGGTACGCCATTGACTGCGACATATTCCCATCTCGGACAAAGTTCCCAGCCAACGATTTGAGTGATAACGAGGTCCCCAACCTGGGAATGCTTTACTCAACGGGACAGTAAGAAGCTTCCCACGTTCGTCCATCAGACTTTGACAATGACGAATATCACAACCACATCAACTCGCCGAACACGTGTTACCAATAATACATACGAATTGATTACTTACAGGATATGAACCTCAGTTTGCTTACGTTTACAGGGTAAAGTCCAACGTATAAGGACTGACTGACAAAATGCCGTCGGATCAGTTTAGCGTGTGACCAAATGCCTGGTCTTCGGAACGAACGATCGGCTAACTGTAGTGCCACGATGACCAATAGGAAGGGTGTGCTCAGGAATGGAAGAACGAGTGGTGTGCCAAGCAGTAGCGAGCGTTGGTGAAAATCCATAGCCATGAGAGGCGAACTGGAAAATTTCTCACTGAGGATGCGGTTTACTGGAATGATAGTGACATGCAGTTAGTCACGTAGGGTTACATAATAGAGCATTGAGTGGTTTATAAAATGTTGACATCCGTGAGAGTCGAACGGTCTCCATACTTTGTGACCACCTAGTTGGTTGATCAAAACACGGTTTTATTCAACCGTTGGTGTTCCCACTCCTATAAGGCCCGGCGCTTTAAATACTCTGCTGACATGCGAAGTACTTGATTCGCCTATCGCAACCTGGCGAACGACCTCCTTGCTCACGTGCTAATTGGTGGAGACAACGATACTCAAGACGGAGTAAATCTGGTTGCACCTCCGTCGCGAACAGGTCACGTCTCCCAGCCTTAAAGCAAAACATGTCTCATAACACGTTCTTTCTTCTAGCGACAGCCGAACGCCATTTCGACACTAGTGATTACTTGATTGGTAGAGATGGTACGTGCCTTTTTCATTCACGCTGGTATGTAATCAGTAATATTACTGGGTGACTTGGTGATGCTACCCGAGTATGCGAAACGCTACACAGTTTCAAGTAGGCTGTCTGCAGAGAAGAAGGTGAGAGTGAGAAAGCCCCAGTGTCTAAGTAGCCGTTTGCCCGTTGAAGATGGGAAGCATTCTACACAAACCAGCTTGGTCACTTACCTTCTCAGGCACGATCTGTATGCCCTCCGCAGAGTGGTTATGCACACTACATATCGGTCAGCTAGGTGCCGGGAAAAAAGGTAACATGAAAAATATAACCCGTGATCAAAAGTGAACAGACATTCAGAGGTCGGTCACCCATGGCGAACCCACCAGAAGTGATGAACATATAAGTCAGCTCCTCATAAATTCTCAGTTTGCTTGCAGCTTGCATACGACGATAATAACAGTTTCACATATTTCTCTGCTCCTTCGTTTGCGAAGGAGACAGTTCTAGGAAACGCGATATGCAACTGAGTCAAAGGCACCCCTTAGGCTTAACAAGACCGCGACAATCGGTGGTAATGGATGAAAGTACGATAATTTCTGACACTTCCCAGTCATTTATGCCGCGAAAGGAGGTTGGGCGGACTTGAGGGATCTCACTCCAAGTCTCTGACTTAAAAGTACGACAGAAGGATATCGAGTTTTCTTGGTGACTCCTATATGGAGCCACTGACACGAGAGTCCGATTTACTCAACAACGTGAGACGTACTTAGTCTGAGTGTGCAGTAACCAAGATACTAGTGTCTAATTCTGGTTGTTACAATGCGTAGTGGATCCATTCGAAGTTTCATCCGGCCGAAAGTTTTTCGACTAGTTCGGGTAATCTGGTGAAGACCCAAATGCGGAAATCCTGGACTTCTACTGGACTCGAACCAACGACAGAAACAACATTTCCAGACGCAGCAAATGCCCTACCATCTGCGGTCACGCTCGACAGTCCGGCGACCTGAATGTTGTTTTATTTCAGGACACTTTTTCTAACCCCTCTTTTTTTATCGGAAGACAGCAATTCCGCGACTATACAAAAAAGTCCTGTTTTATGCTCATCGAGTCATGCTTCATTATCTAAACACTCCTGTATGATCAATAAACTAAAAGGCAATCTTAAAAGTGTTTTTTCTAATATGGTTGTACGAGGTAGAGTTGTAGTCCTAATGTGTGTAGCCCTCTGGATAGATGATGAGCCTGACGATCAAATCAACAATACACTCAGTCTAAGTGAGTTGGCTGATGCGGATTATATGAAACATTCTACAACAAGGTTTGCGGCTCCTCAGAAGAATCAAGGATTGTGCTAGAGCTGAATTTCTTTCCCAAGGCCGTGTTCTGATTTGCGAGGTAATCCTTGCTGCCCTTTGGCATGTTGCTGGTTTGTCCGTCATTGTCTGATTGGCCATATTCGCTTGTTGTTGAATGTCCTTTTGTTACTGGGCTCCGTAATAATTCCGTCTTGACCGCACATGAGGTCAGCTGTGTTTGCCTGCTAGATACCGCTGTGAATGGATGTGCACGTTTTGGACTAAGTACATGTGATCACTTGGAGACTGAAGAAGTACCTCGTGATTGTGCCTATCAACAGTAATTCCCGTTTTCAAAAGAAGAGCCCGAAGTCCGTGTGACAACCACAAAGGCATCAGTTTGGTGACTGTTACGTCCAGGTTACTCGCTGGACTCATTTTACTTCGGCATACCAAGCCCAGAGAAAGTCAGATAGGCGAAGAACAGGCAGGATTCCGATCCGGTCGGGGGTACGTTGATCACATTTTACCTTACGACGGATCTTGGAACATCGGCACTCTTACAGGTAGCCGACGGTCTTGGTCGTTTTGGACATGAAAGCTGCTTTCAATTCAGTTGTTCGTAACGTTCTCTAGAGCTGTCTTCTTCGCAAGGAGGTACCAGATAAAATTGCGGATCTATTGAGATCGCTGTGTACTCATTCTGTAGGCAGAGTAAGGGTTTATGGACAACTCTTTCGTGCGTTCATCACTTCCAGTGTTGCTCGTCAAGGGTGTCCGATTTCCTCCTTCCTGTTAAATTTTGTCATCGACGACATTCTGGAGGGTGCATTTGAGCAGTCCAGTGAACTTGGTGTTGAGTTTCTTTCTAGCGCAATATTGACTGATCTGGAGTATGCGGACGACGACGACATGCAGACCATGCTGGACAAGGTGAGTGACCGGACTGGTTTGTATGGAATGCGCTTCACACCTTCAAAGTGCAAAGTGCTGCTCCAAGACTGGAGTATTTCCACTGCTACTTTTTTCATTGCAGGTAATCCGCTTGAGACTGTGGACAGTTTCGCATACATGGGTAGCACTTTATCGTCAGCTTGTAATATTGCTGATGAGATATCAGTGAGGATAGCAAAGACACGAGTTGCGTTTGCCGTCCTGCGTCATCTGTGGCGTCGAAAGGACGTCCGGTTGTCCTTGAAAGGAAGAGTATATAATACCTGTGTGCGTTCCAGTTTGCTTTATAGTTTTGAAGCGTGGCCTGTTCATAAGGAAGATATGAACAGGCTTGTTGTATTTGTCTCCGTCAATTGGCCTATATTAAGTAGACTGATCGCGTGAGCAATATGGCAGTTAGCCGACGCGTATTCCGGAGCGCTCAGGATGCGTGATCAATTGGTCAACTAATCACGGTGCGTAGTTCGCGATGGTTTGGCCACGTACTCCGTATGTCATCTCATCGTTTACCGTACCCGGCACTATATACTAAGACTACCAACAGTTGGGTAAAACCACGTATTCGTCAAGCACCAATGTGGTCACGAAATATGAATGCCACCGATTGCTCCACTGAACAGAGTGGGTAGGTGTCGCCTGCCTGGCTGGGGTTCTCGTGATCATTCAAACCGCTGGTTAGAGACGCTATCCGAAATGGCGATATATCGCAGTCAACGGCGTTCCTATATCCATACCATTTCTAGTTCTTCCGCTTAGTCTTCTTTTAATAATTTTCAACCTTACTAACGTCATGTTCTATGATTTTCTACGTCACTGTTGAGGTGACTGGCGGTCCAAGCCACAGCACCTTTTGGCCAGCCTCATGGCTGCCATGATTATGGTGAACGAATTATTTGTTTAGCCGTTGCTGGACAGAACAGGTAGTATTTAGTTTTTCAATGTCGAAAAACCCGATATCACAACAAAATGCAGGTACTTGTGTCGACCATTTCTAGTTGTAAATTATTGTTCTTTCAAACAATTGACAGTTGGTTTATCGTGACACAATTGGGGCTATTCTGTATGAACTCAAGTCGTAAAATGCTCCAAAAATAGGATAACTGTATATAATCTGGATGAAGTGAGACCTGACACACTTCGAATACAACGGTCTATGCTCTCCAGATGAATCAGCCCAAATTTCAAGTCTCTGCACAGAAAGTGCGGCACCTCATAGACCGGTTACTACATCTAGTTTATTAGAAACTAACGATACTAGGCCTTTTGATTGAGTCTCATACACAGCATCGGTTAACTTGAGCAAAACATCACTTTGTGCGGATTGACCATTGAAACGATGTCATCGGTTAGGCCCTAAAATTGATTTATGAACTCTTGGCTGTTCGATATTTTACCGATAGGACCTGAGAAAAAACGGAAGTATTATATCATAAATCTGCTCTAGATGTCTGATGCATAACCAGTTACCCTACTGTTAAAGAAGAGCCACTTTCTATTTGCTCCGATCATCGAAAAAGAAGCCAACCGTAAATCGCATGGATGGTTCTGATCGATTTGTTTCTCTGTAAGCGTTTTTGCAGTTCAAGAGTAACAAGTAATATGACAGCAAATCGATTTTCGCCCCATTTGTGGGTGTGTCATTCAACTAATTGCTGTTTGTTAAACAATTCACTTTTGACATTGTCAATAAAGGTAAATCTTGATTGTTTCTTTAGACAGTCGAGGATGTTTCTCTTCATTTTATAAACCTGCCTTGTAATCTGGTCTTTTGAGGACAAGTTCACTTCACAAAGTATATTAAGTTTATTCAATCCTTACTGAGTCAATTATCAGTCGATCAGGTGATCATCAGGAATGTGTGATAAATACGTCTGTTAGCATACTTCCTCTTCAACTTCACCTTTGGTGGCATCTTTGAAACATCTTAGAAAGATAAACATTTTAGTTTTCACAAACTTCTTCCTTGTAACAAAGGTTTCACTTCGAATTGTGCTGACGACATTGCTCTGTTGATTTGCAGGCAGTTCAAAACGTTATGAACCTGTTGACGACCTCCATTCGTCCATGTGGAACGCGCCTTGGGTTTCAGGGGATTTAATTATCAGTTCAAGATTAGCAGAAGTCTGTGCTTCTACTTACCCTCAATGGCGATATGTCAGAGCCCTTGAGTAAAACGATCGGCAATCCTGTTTTGGAGGCCAGAATGATGTTTATAAACCTCTGCTGTCTATGACAATGGGAAGACGGTATCTCATCTTCAAAGGAACAGATGTGCATACTCTCCGTCCGTACATTCGGTCCTGCTATTTAGTTACGAATCCCGATCTATGCGACTGAAAAATGTACGCTCATCTTCCTTCGTTTTCAGTCACAACTTGAGTATGATTGCTCAATTGCGCGACTGGAACTTAATGTTCTAACAAGATAACGCTTCATTTCTCACAATCGTGTTTTGGATATCACACTATAGAGTGTTTAGATTCTTCTGCAAGTAACCCTCACTTGTGACCTGCGGCAGTGCCAGTATTGTGTTATGCCTTACTTACGGGACGAGTTCAGATTTCTGCATCCATGGCAGATTGAAGAATATAGACGAAGGTGATCTGATTTGAACTAGTCCGAGCCAAGTGCGCTTGACTGAAAGTGTTTGCGTTCGTGGTTCACGAAGTCGATATGGACAATTGAACCGTCGGCACTTTTAGTGACCACTCTGAATAATTAGTACCGCACGTTGACTAATTAAGATAGCCCACCAAAAATCTGCCTTGTTGTTTAAACAGTCTCGTCAAACGTTCAACCGCGACGATCTCTAACATACGAAAATTGTCATATTGGCCATGTTCCATCGACTTGGTTGTCAGAGAGGGAGACACGCCTTCTGGAAACCATCCTACCTGGAAAATTCGAAGTGAAATTTATCTCCATATCGCTTATATATATATATATATTACTGATGAGTAGTCGGGGATTTGGTTAATTTCAAATTGAACATCACTCACAATTGATCGCAGCTGTCGCATTCCCATAGACTTTCCAGTCGGCCCCTTTCGAAAAGAAGCACTAGACTCGAGTTTCGTTCTCATTAGAGCGCAGTCGACGATATGCACTACTGACGAGCTCTAATGAGAGCGAAACTCGAGTCTAGTGCTTCTTTTCGAAAGGGGCCGACTGGAAAGTCTATGGGAATGCGACAGCTGCGATCAATTGTGAGTGATGTTCAATTTGAAATTAACCAAATCCCCGACTACTCATCAGTAATATATATATATATATATATAATATTCAATGGATCACACTGTCCTCTCCCATGAGTTATTGAACCCTGTGTAGAATAGGCTAGATGGCTCGAAAACACCACTGTCACCTCATTCTGCCAATATGATCCTCCAAGACCCCGCAGGTTAGAGAAGCAAGGTGGCAGTAGTCAGCGGCGTTCGGATTCAGGTAGTGATCCAAAACAATGATCCATACGGCTGCAACGTGTGTGTTGGATTGTATAGTTGGGCTGTGTGATAGACGTATTGCCAACGTGGTCCCTATTTACGAGCTGCTACAAGGAAGATTTCACACTTGATGTATAGACATACCTCGATTGTGTCACAAGGTTTCGAGT
>LUCH01003901.1:22585-47857 GCA_013368495.1 Paragonimus heterotremus
TTCAGAGGTATCCTGAAAATTTCAGTTTCCGGGTGAGTTCTTAAGAACAAAATCACGCCAGCCGAAGAAAATGAACAAAGTTGGAAAGTTCTCCGTGTTTGCCAATGAGGCTGCGAACAAATCATTGGAGAAGGACAACAGCATAACTCACGAGAAAAAGTTTAACTGCATAGAAAACGTGTATGGCGTATGCTGAACGTGAAGTGTACGGCTACCAAATCTAATGAAGCACAAAAGCGTGCGTCTATGAGTTGCATGTACAGAGCAGAGAAATTGTGATGGATAATGCATGAAGAAAAGTTGGTCACGATAAAACTGTTATTTTAGTAATCATTGTGAAAGATAGCACAGAACTGATAAAATTCGCACGATGCAAGAAACTGAGCGATACACGACCTGAAACACATCTAGAGTAGAAACTGCTGGAAACGAGAAAGAGGAGGCCTTAAACTGTCAGTTTGTATTTCCATGTATATGCACCAACAAACACAATTTTTGCATGCAATGTTGGCGAGTTTCTTCCTCATTTTGTCCCGTCTCTCAGTTACTGACCTCCGAAATGTCACAGAGTCCAAGAAGTGAATGACGGTGAAATACTACGGTGAATTGTCCATCATGAATTCCACACTTTAAAAACCCACTAGCGACATGTACAAAACCAGCAAATAATAACCAAGCAATACTGTATTATATACCCTCAGACACGCAAAGTTAAATGGCTGAATCTGTAGCTAACGTGGTAACATATATATGCTCTGGATTATACTGTAGTAACTGAAGATTTAACATGAGACTTCACATGGAACGGCGACTTGAACGATGAATAGGTTGCATCGATTGAAAACACTCTTGAACTAGGTCAACCGACAGCGCTCAGGCACACACAAACTGGTTACGGTTCCACGGATAATTAACGACCTCAACGTTGCACTTACAATAAAATACGGATAGAGTGAAACTGGAGTGGTTCTGATAGAAATGTATTGCTTCCATGGTAACCTCAACTCTCCAAAAGGTCTAGAAAAGGACACACCCAGATTACCCAAACTAGGGTCAAATGATCACAAAACAATCAGTTGATCTCGTCCATTGATTATATGTGTCGGTCTTGTTATCAATATGGCTAACCAACTTAACCAGACTGTGAGATTCAGCGAAGTGGATTTACTATGAAACACATTCGAGGCTAACGATCAGCTTTAATCGGATACCGTTTCTAATGATTCAGATATCCGAGTGCGATTAGGCTTGTTATGAATATATCAATCCCCACATGGCATGTGCGTGTAACTGCTGTTGTGGCACACAACCAGAAGAGCAGACGGAGATTGTATCCGAGGATGAGGTACGCTACACGCACCGGTACCAGAATGATCGAAAAATTGATAAGAGCATGAAGGTATGAGAGAATTACGTTTAAACGCAACCGTCCCCGTTACTTGTCTGGCTGTCCGTTGATTCAAGGTTCTCGTGCACGACTTCGACGCAGCGGTCTGAAAGGTGAACAAAGCAGCCATGTGATAATTACCATTTCAAGTTTAATCCATACGCGTTAACTGGTTTCCGTTGCTCGTTACACTGGCACATCTATGAATGCTATGTCAATATTCACAATGTCGTTATTCACATACTGAATCACATTACGCGGCATGCTTTAAAAATCCGCCGAATTATGCGGAAAGGCCTTGATGCACAAAGTTGTTTGGTGATCACGATTGTTCCTTCGTCCAGTTTTGATCGGATTTTCCATTAATGTTGACGTCATTCAGGTGGGGCGTATAAATCTCACTGGAGAAGTAATTCTGCGTTTAATCCGTGCGCGTTAACTAGTTACAGTCGCTCGTTACACAGTTTCCCCCTTCGCTGACTACCGGCTCCAGTGCGTCGCCTATATCTAACACAATCGGAACTTCAACTTACATCCCGACCACAGGAGCGTCCGGTAGCAGTTTACGAAATGCATTTTGTGTATATGGCTTTAGTCAGTTGAAGTGAACTATGATTGACGGTCTGTCACTTCCTGTTTGTTCACTAATATGACAGTTTACCTCTGATATTATTCGTTCGACAACATCCGGCCCTTTCCATCGCTTGTGCACCTTGGCCGGGACTCCCGGACATGGAACCGTGTTGTGCGGCCATACGTTTTCGCCGTCCTTCATGTGAGCTCCGGACACCTTATCATAATTGTCCGTCTGGTGCACATGAGACATCTCTAGGTTTGTTCGCGCGGTCTGGTGCACTCGCCGAAGTGTGCCTAGAAGGTTGCGCACGTATTGCGCGAATGGAAGTTGTAGTTGTTGCGTAACCGGTAACGGGGCATCTGGGAGTAATCTCAGTTCTCTCCCGGTTCACAAAAATGTGAGGTTTGGTCAATCGATGAATGAATTGCCTTGCGGTAAGCTAACACACAATTCGGTATAGCTAAGTACCATTAGATGACATTCTCCTTTGTGAAGTCCTTGAAGAGACTTTGAGTGTCCGGTTCATCGTTTTAACTTTTCCAGTGCCATGCGGGTGGTACGCTGTGGTTTGGGTTTTATCTATTCCCAATAGCCTACACAATTCACGAACCAAACAGCTCTCAAAACGGAAGCCTCGATCTGAATGGAGTCATGCTGGGGATTTCCACATAGACACTCAGTGGTCGACAATGGCTGCTGACACCGTCGATGTGTCCACTTCACCATTTGGTGAAGTAGTCTACCACGACCAAAACGTATTGATTGTTGCGAGGTGTTTCAGGTAACGGATCCACAATTTCTACGTCAACCAACTCGTACACTTGTACAAATAATTTGGCAATTCAGTGGGCTCTACCGCAGAAACAGGAGCTAAGATTTCCCGTGGGGCCTCGTTCAATTTTCAAATCTCACGTGGTAGATACCTCATGGATTGTCAGTGTATATGATGCCCTTCCAACCTGAAACGAATAATCTAAGCCAGGTGCACTTAAGCTCTATCGGGAACTCTGATTTTGAGTTGAATTGTAAGAACCCATATGAGCGGAGCCTGAATGATCATATGTGTTAACAATAGATACTCCTAGTAGTGGTATATTGCACGATCTTTGTTCGAACTGATTTCGCTGCATCTATTCCTTGTACCTGGACCGAACGCTCTCCGTTAGTCATAATTTCATGCATATGTTGTAATTTTCATTTCTGCAGTATGTACTTGATAAGATGCAGCGAAATCAGTTCGAACAAAGATCGTGCAATATACCACTACTAGCTTGTCTTTTCAAGTTCATTTCGGGGAAAGCTTGTTTCAATAGATACTCCGCCTGCTGCTAGATTGCATCACCCGCAGCGAATGCATCAAATGCTGAATTTGTTTCCGACGAACGAATGATTGGAGATAAAGGCACTGACGTTTGAACGTGCATTGTTTAGTATGTTGAAAATTAAACACTAGACAACTGGTAGTATAGTGGCTGCGTCAGTTTTCGATTTCGAAGTTCAGCACATATGACCAGTAGAAATTTGATGTCTATTTCTTGCACATTCGTAGATAGAGTGAAATAAAGATATCTTGTAAATCTTCAGAGAATAATGTATCATCTGATTAAATTCGAGATGAATTCAGTCACTGGATACCTTACTACGTTAGACATGGTGCGGTACTTTTCATGTTCGCTAAGTTTGATTACTGTGTATTTTATGGTAGTCATGTCCATTTGTGTACTTAATATTTCATGTTAGTATTAGGCAATAATAGCAAAACTGGATTTCCATAAGTAAGCCGTAAATTTTGTTACTATCACCTTTTCATATGCACAACTGTTTAGCCTGCTTTTCGGGACAACCTCAACTAAATTTCATTTTCCGTTGCACGTTGCGTACAAATACCGTTCACTGTGTATCATAATTCACGTTGATGTAGTTCCCGTAACTGTATGAGACGACTGATTTTTCAGTCTCTTGCATACGGACTGCCATTATTCTTAAGTTTCATTATCGGCAGTTATCTGTGAGGTATTCATTCTATGGCCTCTCCATTTTCACCCTAGAGATCCCACGTCAGTTTCCCAAGTTTACTGAATTGTATAAACAGCAACCATCGAATATTTGCCCGAATAAGACGGTTGAAATATATATTACGTCTTCAGCTTATCACCAATATAAAAATCTGGCTGTTTGTGAAGTACACGTTCATAGTCATGCTCGGAAAATGGGAACCCCATGAACCAACTCGCCAAACTGCCCCTCACCTCATGATAAGCAGAAGAGTTCTACCTAAGGGAATATATTAGCATTTATTACCAAACATCGCTTATTCAGATCTATCCAGAAGATGAAATAGTTAGCTCTGTCCCGTTGACCAGGCCCATGAAGAAGGTCTGGGTGTGAAGTATGCGTTCCCGCAGTAGCCGCTCCACCCGATTGAATTAAATTATGTCCACCCTCTCAAAATTAACTATGTGTTCACATTGGTAACCACTATAATTGGATGGCTGAGGTAATAAACCTCGTCGCAGAATGCTCTATGCATTCACGTTGGCAAATGCTTCAACCTGATTTCGCTGAGCTGCGAATTGCATCGTGTTATGATTAATACGTTCACACTGGTGACTACTTCAACCTGATTTGGCTTAACTATGAAGAACATCGGAATGTGCAATATACTCACCCAACACCACCGTCTTCCGTTTGTTCTCTGAGCGTCCCCAGTGTGTCCCGTGCGAGTCCCGAGGAAGCAGTTTCTGGTCGCTCGTATGACGCTTGGCTTCTGTGTCACTGGTAATAATTCTCCGAATTTTTGTTATCCATTTATGCCTCGTCGAACCTACATCGTAGAGGAAGACAAATAAGTATTTCTCCCCAAAACCGAGGTGGCACGACCGTCCCATGTGTATATTTGAGTGACACCTGAGTGCCCCTGTTGGGCATACTACAGCCATTAATCACCATAAAATGTTGCATCCCATTCACCGTGTTTCCTTTCACTGTTGGAATGAAATGATCATATAAAAAAGAATGTCGCGTTAGATTAAAAGTATTGGAATATGAGAAAGATCTGAAATGTAAAATAACAAATCATCATCCTCAGGGTTACTTGTATTTGAAACAGTGACTTTTGTGTATGGTCTCATGTGACTTCCACGTGCCTTCAGTATCCATTGGTGTACTTTTTTGCTGACGAGCATACATGTTAAACCGTGACGTTTTCACGCAGTGTTTGGCCGTTTGAAACGTAGCCTATAAATGAGATGCGAAAGAAAGTTTCAGAGATAAGTTTGGAACGATATATCTCCGCAAATAATCGATATATAGGAAAAGTAGTACACAACAGCCTTGCCGTACTCCTTCTGGATATTCCAATAATTTTACGGATATTTGCTCAGTTATTTCGAGTAGACCGTTTTGGTTCCGGTCAAAGACGCCGCAAAATGAAGCGCTCTCAACCTATTGAATGTCGTATTTCATCCCGGAAATTGTAATGATCGCACTAATAAGACTTGTGAAGGTGAGCTAACGTCAACAACCGGTTGTTTCCGCGAAAATGGTTAAAGATGTTTAATCACCAAAGCAGCACCTTTAGAATGTATTTGACTTCTCTCAATTTTCAATTAACGCTGCTAATGTACGACTGATGTGCTGTAGGTACTTTGCCTTAAATTCCAATGAGGAACCTTCCAAAGAAATTTAAAAGATGATGATTCGCGCCAAATAGGCGATTTTTCCTTTTGAACGACCTTCATGCCAAACACCTGAAACGGGCAATTGCCTTATATGCAATCACCAAGTACCCAGCTTACGCGTTAATCTTTGAACACGAAAGCGATTCAGATGTGGCAGGTTTTGCTGATACGATATCCATATTTCATTCTCTACAAGCGGTATTGACATCACCGCCGGTCGTCAGACGAACAGCGTAATACTCGCCTTCATTTAGTGGTTTTTCAAACACATTTTGTGGACGTCTCCTACAAAAACTAGCCTTTCGCCACACAAGCCCTCAACTGGCAGTCCATGGACGGATCGGTGGACAGAGTACCCCACAAATAAAGAGAATTGACGCAGCTACCTACAAAGTTTCTAGTAACGACAACGCACAGACAGCATCCGCAGCCGTAGAGAGCTGACAACAAGAAAGAAAGTTGACGTTGAATTTGAGCTTGGATGCCGCAAACGCGAAATCCTACACCAGGTATTGATGTTCTTCTTCACAGTGTGCCAACGATGCGGTGTCAACTGCGAACAAGGGCATCTGTATTGATGAGGTATGTGGCCGGGTTGAAGTGCCCAAACGTCGGATGTTCAGTAGGCGCCCATTCTTTCGGTATTCGGTCTCAAATCTGTCCTCCTGAAAGTTACGGTTGGCGATTGTAACCTCGGAGGCCAAATACAAGCCAAATAGGGTTGGCGCTGTAGCACAGCCCCGTTTCACTCCAATAACGGGGTTAAGATCACCACAAGTCGATTAATACGGCTGCACTTTTGCCTTCGTACAAGGAGGCAAATCGCGGACTTCACCTGGACATCAGGACCTAGCAAACACCGTCCACGTCGCGCTTTCCCCCAACCACGTAGAGAAGCAAATGGTGTTGATCGTTTTCTGGATGTGTAGAAATCGTAATAGCGCTCACATCCAGCTGAAATGAGGGGTTTGTGATAGCCAGCCCGTGACTAACACAAAGGTGAGAAAGACTATCACAGTCCTGGTTCATTGAATCAATGCCGCGGAATCCGAGGACTCCAGGCGAGATCGCCGACTCGTGCACAACTCAAGCGTTCCAATCACTCAGAACAAACGGTTGGTAACTGATCGGTGCCAAACAAATTATGGCGGACGGCTGCACATAGAACTGGACCTATGTGTCATCAGGGTGACGCATGGTTGGGCTGTAAACACTTACAAATGTGGCACACTTACCGCGACCGCATCATCGGCGCATAGCCAGCATTCGAGTGCTGATGCCTTCTGGTTCGCTTATCATCAGAACATTCATGTAGTAAACGACCGCGAAACAAACACCATGCCCCCGAGCACCGTCTGTTGTGACCCATCTAGTAGAAGGTGTACCTAGCACCTACTTCTCGCAATTTACATTTGTCCTCAAGCTTTGTCCCACTCAAGGCTGCTACGTCGATTCCGTGGAGGCGCATTTAACGAGGTGCGCCATTCTGGCCCTCTTTCAAAACTGCATCGATCCAGCAGAGTGCGCACATTCCATGCTTCAATGCTGAGCGTCCTGGGTTTCCGGTTCTGCGTCAGGTTTGTCTCCAGGCTACAGAGGCTCGAAGGAGTATTATCTTCGCCGGAAATATTTTTGGAGGGGTTGTCTTCGAGTGATTGTCTGATAGTAACATAATTTCGTTGATCCATTTCACCGCGTGCAGGGGATGGAGCGACTTTATTGATACCGCGCGACGATCGAACATGTATGGTATCCGATTTGCGTTGCAGTATCATTGTTTTGTATGCTGTGGATGCTGTCGGGACAGCCAAACTGATACCGGAGAGCTATGCGTGTTCCCAACCGAACCTTATGCCGTTGAACAGGCGTTGTCGCACACGCATTTACACAACAAAACCAACCACCCGAAACTGGCTCGATATCTCAAGAGATCTAACACACTCACACATTAGCAATAATATTGCTTTAAAAATTCGTCACACACGCACCAAATCAGAATGAGCGGATACAAACAGCAAACCGATCAGCAACACATCACATCATCCGCATCCACAACGAAAGCTTCTGTCTTTGGCCGGCCTGACATGAGTAAGCTAGCGTGGACCAAAGTTGCAGTCAGAGCAGGCCGCCAGATCTAAATAGTACACAAGCTTGGCCACCAGGCCAAGGCAGCAGAGAAGTTCACATACATGACATATTCGCAGCAGTGATGAAATGGAAACTCGCAAGGTCAAATGTGGAGGGCTATATCGCACAGCACAAACGGTAGATCACAACCTCAACCTACAAAGAATATACGCATATACCATATCACCTAATTGAATGCGTCTTTTACTCTAACTCCGGGTAACATTTTAAGCCAGTGGGAGTTCGCCTATAGCCCATTTTCCTATTCCATTTGTATTGATTGTCATAGTCCATTGTTTCGGTTTTCTGGTTCGATGATTGTAGAGAATAGGTGCTGTTATAAACGTGGAAACATTCCAGTCCTTTATATGAACCCTTCAGGAGCTTGGTATCTTCATTAGATTATTTCTCCCACTCTTTTGCCCGGGAGAAGAGGGATTGGCGCACTTGAGTCAGCTTTGAAATCTGAGATTCGAAAACGGCTTCGCGAACTTGCACTGGACTCTCACCAATACTCGCTTATTGCCCACTAATTATGACGACCATGCTTGGATTGATTTCTCCAGGTGTAGCCGTAAGTATGTCTTTTACAGGGGCTGTTGAACATTCTGTTTATTGAACGTTACGGTACCTATGCGTTGATACATCGCTCGGTAGGTCTTTTGACCTGCCGCTATACACTGGGTGGATGCTGTTGCTTCGACCCCCGATTACTCACTCTGCCGACCCATTCTGCATCCGCGACTGTGGTATTTCACCGAAAGTGTCTGGTTGCGTCTTTCACTCCATCTCCGAGCAGCTATCTACATTTTATGACGTTGAGTGGTAGCTCAATCTTTGTAGCCCATCCATTCACTTCGTCGAGGTATTGTTGCATGGAGTTTTCCTATTGTTACTCCACCACGCTTGCACCATGCGCAAACATGTAGCATGGACAATTTAATCATAATGATAATCATATATATATTCCCCAACACATTTATGAGACACGCTCGGATGCGCGCAATCCTGGCGGGTATTTACATGCGGTACAGAGCAACAAGTGTATATACAGTAAAACAACCATGACATCTGCCTGCAGAAGAAAACGAAATTAGAGTGAAAATGGTCGAAGTTTACAAGCATTTGGTGCATGCACCAAGGAAGAAGATAATTCATTTGCTCCACATAATCAGTCAAAAAGATTAGATGTTAAATTGATCTACTATTTACGCGGTTAGGTAAGAGACGGCTTTTCATATAATTCACGGTCAAGCATGGAAATGCATGCGGAGTCACCTTCGAAGGAATTCGCTGTTATGTGATGTAACCTTAGTCAGGGAAATGTTGAAATACTTCAGCATGGGCGAGGCAGGACGGAAAGTTCCAAATTTCGGCAATGAATTGAGCAGACTTTAGCGCATGAGTTCGTCGGTTGCTCGAAAACAAAGAAATTCAGAATCTCACGAATCACCAACCACTACGTTCACGATGGGATTATATCTGCATCGCTACAGGGCACACTCGATTCGATTTCCTGTTTGTCAAACAGATCGCCATCTGGATGCGTCATTCCCCGGCAGCCATCTCGTGAAATTTGTATTCCTCATGACCTCCATCAGTGTACGCACGTTTTCGTACGCGTAGATGGGTAACGACGTCCCCTGGAAGACTACATCGAAGACATTTGGAGGTGCTAAAGAGAAAAGGCCGGGTGTTCATTGCGGACCGCTTGGGCAAGCGGAGAACCGTCTTCATCGACCGCCTCGAATCCACCTACTATAACTTCCCTGATACGTCCTCGAAGTCAAGTTCTTCCTCGTTCGCCACCGAGCTCATGCTTGCGGACTTGCCCATTAGCAGCGCGGATGACCCGATCCCGAAACCTCCGACACACACACCGTATTTCCTAGTCATTTTAGATTTTGCCACTATTCATTACTGCTACTGGATTGCACACAATGTCATTTCGATTTACAAGAAAAACAGTTAAAGAATAAAGCATTACATCACTGTGAAGGTTTCAAACACTGTGTCTAATTAGCATTTCTAGATCCATATATAATGTGGCACACAATCCAACTCTGCGACACAATTATCCTTTGGGATGATCACAGATTGTCTTGAGTGAGTGGTACATCCAACATAACCAGCGGCGACAATGACTCGAGGTTGGTTGACTTTTGATATGGAGCATATGACATAAAAGCCGGTGCTAATTATTGGTAGTGCGCATATGTCCGCGGATAACGGATCATGAGAAGCTCTATAACGATGTTTTCACAATAATGTTGCTTATTTCCATAAGTGAAATGATGAATTGATATGACGCTACTAGTTATCCGGAATCAACGGAGTATAGCAGATTGAGTAATGCAAAAATGCAGACAAGCGTGACCTTCGAATATGAGCACTACAAGTTCCAATTATTTTGCTTGGTCTTCTGCTCCCACTGTGGGACAGTTTTAGTTCCGAACTAATGATAAAATTTATCCTGAAACGTTCGAAGTAGTTAAGAGAGAACACATAATATGATTCGTGAATACTGAAAGCCGAGCTTTAAAGGGCTACCTTCAGCTTTGCCGTAAACAGTTCACAATTCAGTTCATGATTCAGTTATCGACTATGGAAAACTCCTGTTTAACATTCCGCATACGTGAATTATTAAAGTTTCACTGTAGCTAAGTGTAGCAAGCGATACGTCTTTGCTCCCTTGGGGTAAAATAGCAGATCCGTCATAACCATATGCGGATGGTGAAATTTCTTCCTGGATAAAACAACATGGAAGCCTTTGACTTCAATTGCATTCATATTGTGGTCAGCACATTTCTGATATCCACACGTACACTGCAATGACGTTCAGCTAGCAAAGGCGAATAAATAATCTCATGCCTGTCCCCTTCCAGGTGAGAAACCACAAGAGACTCAAAACAAACTCGATGACGTCACGCCATGTTAAATTGTCGACAGTCAGCCTGGTGGACAAAGCGCAGTTTGCTTTGTACCGTCGTCATTGTGGATTGCGTGCATGGAGAGCAAATGGTTAGACAATTTGAATGGAATTTATGAACACGCATTAAAAGCAGTGCCTAACTGCATCCCAGTGATCTGGCGCTTCGTGAGGCGATTCATTCTACGCCCCTATAAAGCGTTGTATGTGAATCACGGTGGTCAACTACCCCAAGCTGTAATCCACTTTTCTTGCGTAGACTGTGTACTTTAAGGCGACGTCTGGTGACCTAAGATCTTGTGTTAAGTAATTCGAGCTTGTGGAGACTTCGCGTCACAAGAAACAACAGGATATTCCCGTTAACCTGAGAAGAAAGGAATACAAGCATCCTGCAAAGTAGGATAACTTACCCGTGACATTTCCAGATAGAAAGTGAATAACGATAACGAATACATTTCTTATATTCGCTTGAAGTGATATTAGTCACAGTTCATTTGATCAGGAATCATAGAGAAGATATCGTTACATTGGTGTGACATTGTAGATATTATGCGCAATTGAAATTCTATAGCCCTTGCTCCCTAATCAAACTGAAAGGCTATTAGTAGGGGTGAAAATTTCGCTAAACGGTAACTGGGTTTGATAGAAAGAACAACAAGGGCACCTTTTTTTAAACACGAGAATTTTGGCTGACATCGAAAACACTGTCAGACGGATCACAAACAATGTTGTTAGGTTTCAGAGACATTCTGCGGGCTGATTTCAGCTAATTGAAGTTAGTTACTTACGTATTAGGCACACTCAGAAAAATATACAATATCCGCCAAAGAAATCTTATACATATCAGGTTGCCCACCATTGTCCCAGCTCTCAATGATCGCGAAAATTTGCTTGACTATTCGAAGGAACAACTCTGTGTACTGTGGGTGTCACACTGTCTGCATGGCTACTGTGTAGTCAGAATTTATTTATTTGGGAATGCTTTACTTACAGCAGTGGTTTCGTGTGTAAACCTGTAAAATGCAGACTTGCGTGCGAAGCAATTCGGCTTCTCTTCCAAGTACTCTCCAGGAGTCGCTTGTAGTGAAGCAGATGTTTGACTGACAATAATTCTCAATACAAAAGTAACGAGTACAGTCAAGTACTAGACTCACCAAAGATTGACAATATTCGTGAGGCCCCCGATGACGCTAGAAAGTATTCGGGTCCTTCTAAGTGTAGCTGATTATGCGAAGCAACAGAGCTGAAATTTATCTGAACAAATAGGGTGTGTTAAAGTGGAAGGCAACTACTGTCGTCGTGAGAAGAACCAGCAAGCGCGCTTAGCAGAGTTTATTCGAAACCGTTTCGTGTTGTTTTTAATCAAGTCAAACGAAAATATACAACATGGTGTGTTGCAACGGTTACGCAATGTTAGCAAAATGAAGTACAACATAACAAATACTCTACAAGCTCAGTTTACCCGTTCTTCGAAATTTACCTACAAACCTGGAACTGCTGGAAGCCAGTGGCTTTGTAACGCATGTAATTATCTGATATGGTCGCGCACATTTGAGCGCGTTTCTCACAAATACTGTGAGAAATAATAATACTAATGAAAATAGTATTGATAATTTACAAAACCTACCTACACAGTCCTCATTCTACCATTCGGTGAACCTACGTACTGTCACACTCAAAATGAGAGCAACGCAGAAGTTTTGAAACGTTTACATCCTTACAAAAGGCATCAGATAGGGGGGAGAGTTGTAACATCCCTAGAGCAGCTAGGCCAGCGTACTTCGATCTTCTCCGTTTGCCGGAACAACCCTCTTTTGGTTTTCAAATAGGTGATTATTAGGCAAAAATAACTTCCATAACGTTACCGTGGGCTCGATGCTGAATACTTTGACTATAGCTCGTAGGAAGAAACTGGGGAATGTGAGCAACCAAAATCCACCTATGGTGTTGGCTTCAACGATCCACAAACTAAATATTTGCTTCTATCTTGCTGACAGCGTTGATGAGGATATTGTCCTGTCTAAAATCCGTCTGACGACGGATTCATGGTGCACGTTCTTCCAAACCAGGTGGACACGCTGTTTACCACCACCAGAGTGACAAAACCTTAATCGGAGGTACCTGGTGTTGTCCATCAGGTGAACATTATCTTTCCGACCACACAGGTCAAACTATCAAGACGAAGTCAGCGGCCTCGACGAAAAATTCCAGGCATGCACGCAAAAACAAGAAATTGTTAGTTAAGACCTTAAGTTTAGGTACACTTCTGGGTCGATGGACTACCAAAGACCAATAGACCTCGATACACTGGTTGCCATGAAACTCAGCTGCTGTGACATCCGCGTCGGTGCTCAGTGTGGATGAGGGCATTCAATCCAAGATAAGTTCTACTGGATAACTTGTTTGGCATGCGGTGCTCCGGTGCACGGTGTCTCTTTTGCAGTCGCTGACCAAATTATCTCGTCATCGATAACGATCCACGTAACGTGGATACTCTATTCACATTTGTGAACCTGATACTCGGTCAATGTGAGCCTGTCATGCTTCACAGTGTTCATCGTTCAACTGCGTCACACCAGTGACACAAGGGACAATGTCCATGATCAGGCACACGTCACACTGCACTTGAAATTGGTGAATGACGGACGGTTATGTTATCCTCAGCTTACTAACTTGGCTCGACGTCCTTGGGCCGCCCGAAGTTGGTTCTAGTCACGAGAACTAATCGTTCAATATTAGCAGGTGATACTCACCGGTTACCTCCAGTAAGCACTCTATTCTAGTTGAATGCAAATGATGAACTTTGGAGTGGATATCACATTTGCTTGTACAATTGATCGTGCAACAATGTGACGTTTACGAAGTGTGTATCACGCGAGTGATGCACAGAGCTGAATGTAACGCAGATTACAGTCTATTCATATTTGAGAGTCTGTATTTTAAATCAACCTAGAAACGGTAGAACTTGGATGCCAAAGAAGCCCAGGACCCACGAATAAAGACTACTTCCGAACGTTGATCTGAAAGATGCTATTGAAAATGCCAAGGTCTCAGGGGATATTTCACAGTCAAAGGCGCCACCTTCAACAGTGTTCGCTGACAACTCGCATAACGGGTCCGTGAAATAATGAGCGGACAGTGAAAAAAAAGCGGAGTGAGATAATGCAGAATTATGTTGACGGGTTACAACGAAATACACTTCACTATTCACTTGAATCGACATTGTGGTCCACCCGTCCAGTTTGACGAAGCGACGATCGACGTGAAAGTTGAATTTTTTGCACTGAACCGAAGAAAATCTTGAGTCTGGCGCGAGCGCTTTGTTAGCCTAATAAACTAGTCTACCACCACTGCTATGGTGACCTCGTGTAGGCCACCGCAACAATGTGCCAAGATTGAAATTGCTTTCGCTCTTGGCCTGGCAGAGATGCAAAGGGCCATTACGCAGCTGGAAGATGGACGGGGTGATGGTGGAGCTGGATTGCCAGAGTAATCTCTGGAAAATGACGGACCAGCTTTAGAACATCTATCTTTTGTTAGTTCATTTCATCTAGCAGCAGTGGATCAGGAGTTTCAAGATATGCTGAATACATCGTTGTTTGAAATTGCGAGTAGCAAACAACGCACTGAGGGTTATCGGATTATTAGTCTGGTGAGCTTCATTTTGAACATTCTAGCAAAACCCTGACGAACCGACTAGGTGCTAACTTTTTTACCAATATTCTCCGAAAGCAGCGTTAAGTGGAAAATTGTGTTTCAGCTGACCTGGTGTTTGTTGTTTGACAGACGAAGGAGAATTGTTACAAACACAACCAACCGCTGCATGCTCACCTTTGTGAATTTCCTTAAGACTTTGACCCCGTCAGACGTAAGGCAATATGTACGTTGCTGCATGGGTTGGGATAACCAGACAAGATTATTTTGAGTGTAACGATGCAGTCATGCGCATTAAAGCCTGATAATGTTCGTACTGTTAGTAGTTGCTTTAACCACAATAATACTACGTTTACATTCGGCTGCGATGGTAACCGTCGTTCTTCGGAACTGAAGAAGCGGTGCTGAAGTAAAACATTCCGTGGGTGGCCAACTGTTAAGTGTTCAGCGTTATGTTATTCAAAGTGGATTACACTTTTTGTGTGATTCGCATGTTTGTTTTCAAATGACAGTTTGCCTATTGAGCATAATGGAAAAAACCATTGAGGACGATTGACGGCTTCCTGACCGCTTCACTCCCCATTAGGTTGCAATATCAACAGAAGAAGGACTTCACTTTTCCTTCCCTCGGCATTCTTTAGCTGGCGGTGCTGTGAATGAAACTTTCATCGGTGAGGACAATGTAGGTAGCTGGAGAGACTTAGAAGATGTTCGTGGAGGATCCACTGACTGAAACCGAGCACTGAGCGGCAAATCTAACGTTCAATAATGCCGTCGAGATTGCTTCGTAACAGTCAAAACAAGAATTTTTTTAACCGAATGTGTGGTTTTTGAGCCGCGTCTATCTGAAATGTCCAGACCACTTCTATGATATACATTGACCGTACATGGTCCCGCACACTTCAGTTCTTCGTTGAGCGGACACAAAAGGTCTGGTAAGCCAGCATTGCTCGACTGGACAAAAACTACCGCATTTAGACAATGTCCGGTCCAAATCATTCCTGTTTACCTCAAATACATGGTGTGTCATTGGATCCACAAGTGTTGCGGCTCCAGGCGCATATTGTGGATGTCAGCTGCAGGCTTTCTTTGGCTTCAGCCACGGTGAAAGGCCAATTAGAAAAGGTCTACTGGCTGTGGGTACCAGTTTATCGTTTTGTTTCACGGGCTCACCGAACTATATTAAATAATCCACTAAATAACGGTATACACCTGATGAGATGCACTGGATTCTTCTAAAAGGGGGTTCCGTGCAAAACGTTCTGCCCAATCTACTCAAAAGTATACTAATTCCATCAAAACCCCATAATCCTCTGTTCAGTTTATCCACAGTTTGCCCCACTTCGCTGGTAAATAACACAGATATGGAGACGTTTGGGCAAAGACTTCTATTCCTCCATGTGGAAAATATTCATATCGTTATCTCCGTTGTCATATTTTGCAAACCTTTGTAATTGATCGGCTAATTTTAAGCAAACTGATTGAAGTAACTGGTGTTCGTAAAGTGAGACATCAATGATAGACAAGCATTCTGCCAGGCTTCCTGATTATCCAAACATATGATTTGATAATACCCAGAGCTTTACCAACTACATTATGTGTGCTCAATTTTACAACATCATTAGCACCTTTTCTCACGCTTCTGAAGTAATTGTCTTTGTAATTAACACATTCCTCCCGGAAGTACGACAGGTGCAATGCAAGTTCAGGCCAAGGGGAGTTTGCTTACCGCTGAGGGCCCTCAATAAATCGAGACTCCAGTTTAATGATTACTTTCAAGGTAAGCCAGCGAAGTATTGTCTAAACGCCGGTGTTGTGATTAAATGTCGGCTGCGTTCATTTTGAAATAATCCAAATTATCGAATTTTAATCGATCTTCCATACGTCACCAAATTTTAAGCATTCTCAATTGGTGACAAGGTGTTTTCGAAAGATCGGTGGACTGGGATCAGCAAAACGACAACAAGGCGTTAGTTGTGTATACGTTATCGTTGTGGGAATAATAGTGTTGTGGGGCGTACAAACCTGTCTCAACATTGGCAGTTATATTACACTTGACCATACAGTTAATTACCGTAGATATCTTCACCCAAACCGTTGTCGCAACCTTCGAATCCATCACACAAATATCTCACACAGATCGTTTTGATATACGCAAATGCGTAAACAGGAATAGCAAGGTCATATCGTATTACATTAGAGAACAGAGTATATGGGCAGGTAGGATAAAAACCTGAAAGGGTGAGATGACAAACGAAGTTTGCGAGCGTATTCGTGTCTCATGAAAGATGTCAAGCGTGTAGTTCTGAAAAGCATTTGTCCTGAGTTGTTTTTCGCTATAAAGAAGGTCGCGAAGGCTTTGGATGTTCAGGTACAGCCAGGGAGTTCATGGCAGGCTTCTTGTTTGTTTGAGTCTATTAGTAGCAATGATGTTGATATATTTCTCAAAGCAGCTGAGATAAACACGCTGAGATGAGCGTATAAATTGTAACGTGATACTCATTGATGTATACAATACGCATAATTATTGATTACACAGTACACCAATCATGCAGACAAAATAACCGAATGGACAAAATGAGAGAGAACAACTTCAGTTTATCAGGAAGCATTTGGGACAACTGCTTCTAAGAAGATAGTTCTCTAAAATCTTCAATGTTCGATAAAAAAAACGCTGAGAAGTTACATCAATCCTCATTTCACAAGGTAAACACTGGTTTGATTGTAAAGAGTATAGTGGTCTGATTAATCCAGTGAGAAATAACCAAAAAACATGGTAACACCAAATAAATCGCTGATAGGTACAAAGGGTGCAGGTGCAGATAAAACGGAAGACGTATTGGAAAAACAGGAACGACTCATTGATTAGTCAAGGTCGGCTGGATAGAGTAGACCACTACTAGAAAGAGAGGCAGCGCCAGAGCTGATGTCCAGAACCTGGCCGTCGAATAATTCTACACAAGTTTGAGATGATGAACGTTGAACGTCAAAAGATCAGCTGATAAGCGGAACTAAAATGCTTACCGTCCAATCACGTGACCAGCCCAAAAATCCGCACGAATGAAGAGAGCAGAGTTGATGCACATTACCTTCCGTTTATTCGTTTTGGCGATACGATTTAAGAAGTGATGATGATGGTTCCAAACAAATGTACAGATGAAGTTCACAGAACGGTAGTTACAAAATGTACAAAAATGAATGATGAAATATAACAACAAATTGTGGACATGTAGCCACCAGCGATCGTGTGGCTTCTCTAAGAATCCCGGCTGTAACCTTGCTTCCCGCTTTTCTGTTCTGTACGCATGATCCTGTGTACGTCTGTTGTGGTAGGCCTGATATGAACTCAGTGCCTCTTTCTACAGTCGCGCAACCGATTGCACGGAACAAATGCTTGCCCCTTTTCTAACGAATCATATATTGTTCCATTCTGCAAGGTCGTTTAACCCAACCTCTTCGAGCGTTGAATAACGCATTGTAAGGTTTCATGCACTTTTCGCCTGACACGCTTTTGAGTGCCAGCGAGTGGATTATAGTCCACCTAGCGCTTCTTCCTTTTCTGCCCTTGGTTGCTACCTCTGGTTCCAGACTAGGCTGGAGCAAACCACTTATCATATTTCCAAACACTGCTGAAAATCTACCGTTTGTTTTCAAACCTCGCTGCATCCTATAGTTCAATGCTCGTTAAGACTACGTTTGGAATACTCTTCAGGAATTACGTTCTAAATTGTTAGTGGACCAGGATCTAGCGCATACTCACTTCCCCTTTACAGATATCGCAAGGTCCCGCCGGAAATAGTATATTTTAATATGAGTGAAATGAACAGTCGATTAATTTCGCCACTATTTCATGGAGGTAGACCGGAAAAGAAACATGTAGAACATTATGTCGGAATGAAGGTGGACCGGAATGCCCATACATTAGTGGAGAAGTGGAGGGGTTTCTTGGCAGGATTTCGTTATCGTCTCAACATCGACGGAATTTCCCGGATCTCGCGAACTCCTCAACCAACACGGGATTTTGATTGTCCGAAAGTTACAAAATGTTCTCGAGCGTGAGATTGAATCCTGACATCAGGATTTAAGTGGAAGCTTGCGTGACAAACAGAAGAAGGTGAAATGATCGCGTAAAGTACGACGAGTAATGGAATATGAGACTTTTCGGCCAAACCTTACATAAAAGTTCTACTTTTATGTTGATTAATGATATATATAACATCAGCAAACGGATGTAATCATATAACGCAGAAAAAAGATCGAGTATCAGCTTTTTCTTGCTCATGACTTCAGCCGAATTTCGGTGTCGATTTGCTATGTACTCCGATGTATAATGTAGAAAGATAGTTAACAACACGGAAACATGGCCAGGTGGTCTATCACGATAGGAGGAGGCGCCGGTGATAACGCGAGATTTGTAGGTAAGCACATGAAACGAAAAGGCTAAGTTATATATATATATATATATATGTATATATATGTTTATTTCAAACGCTTCATTGTGCATAGCATTTGCATGGTGATCAATAACTGCACACAGATGGTTATCATTAAGTATGAAGTAACAGCATATCATAATGATATGGTTATAACTAACGGGGTTGTGTATATTGATATTATGTATTCACTACAGACATGTTTTTTGTTCATTCGCAATTTTTAGACATAACTACGTACAAGGTCTTGATGGAGTCATTAATGAGCATCGAAATCTAGACAAGTACCTCCAATAGTCAAATCCATAGCTTCGATCAATTCAGAGTGTATGTGGCGTCATATCATACGACACAGGGTTTCCCCTAAGACGTTATTAGGTCGGTTTGAATGATATCGTTTTCAGGCAAGCAGACTTTGAAAATGGACATGATGTTCGTCAATGCCAGAAAGTTTCATAAGCTTCGTCTGAATTGATATACATTGTCACCGGCTCTAATTGCGTGTGGAAGTTTGTCTCATATCTAGCAATATTTCAACGGATGAAAATATATGAGCGCAAATTTTCACAGGATGTAAAAGCTATCGAAGTAAATCCTTCGTCCATGAGGTCTTACCTTCAGCTGAGTTGTAGGCTAATTAAGAAGTTGACAGTGAATTCATTTATAAGGGATCCAGTTGCGGAAAATCGGGACTTCTGCTGTATTCGAAACAGCTACGGAAACATCATGCCTAAACACGACAAGCGTGCAAGGTTCACATTGAGTCACCGTAGCCAAAATGAATCTGATGCAAACGTTTGACAGCGTTCCGTGCAGTTTGGAGAACGCGGACAACTCGTTAACTCTTTCGTGAATGCACGTTGCAGACTTTCTTAGGCAAGTCTATCAGACTTGCGCAGGTGACTGTTTGTGAACGTGAAGTACTCATGTTGGGTTCGTAGACTCACTTTGTAAAGGTGGAGTCAGGCTGCAGGAAGGAGGGATGAGCGCTTAACGTATTCAATCGTTTGCCTAGTTTCAGCTACTGGGAAAAGTACGGGCTCTGCAAATTTGAATAGGTTAGAGTAATGCATACTTAGGTCGCGGACTAAGTTTACATCACATGACCATCCATCTCTGATATATGACAAACGTGTGCGTTTGGGCAACCTGATCATTACTCACAGGAAAAAGTGGTTGAGTGTTCACATGTGATAATTCGGTCGTGTCTAATGTCATGTCAGTGGTGTAGTGGTAAACACGGTTGCATCATGAACAGCGTGTCCGTGGTTCAAGTCCCGGCTGCAGTGGCGAAGGTATACACTACTGACGGGCTCTATTGAGAGCGAAACTCGAGTCTAGTGCTTGTCTTTGAAAGGGGCAGACTGGATAATTTATGGGGATGCGACAGCTGCGATCAATTGTGGGTGATGTTCAACCTATATGAAAATCAATATCACCTCTTACTTATCAGTGATGGTGGATTTATTGGCTGAAGGTTTCATCAGCCAAGTTCCACATCAGGATTCTAATGACATGAATTATCTCCGTATGTTTCTTAAACAAGAATTGAGATCGGCTGGAGGAATTGTGCAAACAAGTTTGATGTATTCAGTGAATAGTTTACCATTCTTGATAAATTCACATATATCGTCCTTATCCATAAGAAAGAGTAACAGTGACTGGACGCTTCCTTGAATCACTTAACCGGTAACTAGTTTTGGCATTGAGTTGCTGTCCTTTATTCTCACTGTTTTTGTGCGTTTTTTAAAGTATAAGGCAAACTAGCCGAGCAGTGGTTCACGTAAACCGTATGATGCCATTTTGGTCTGAAGACACTTATGAGGCAAATAAAAAACGCCCTTTGCCGTAAATATAATAATGGTTGCATTCCATTAAACAGCAGATTTCGTAACGTGTTCGCAAAATTCCAGCTAGCAAGAGAAAGTCCAAACATGGACAAGGCCTTTGATTTTACGTCAGGTGTGCGAACAAGAATTGCGGTTCGTAGTGCACTATGTCGCTGCTTGCAGGACAAGTCGGACAGGATAACCCCGATCAAATTTGAAACCGGTCGCAGAGCGCATGTTTGGAAGCAAGCCTGATGAACTTTAGTAAACAATTTTCGATGTATTGTGACCGATGTCAGCAGAAAGGTGGCAACTAAATGGGCCCATTGGAATGTCATTCCGACATCCGAATGAATTAAACTTATTGCCTACGAAAGGTGGAAACACTGCTAAATAAAACCATTACTGTGACATTTTAGAATGGTAGATGTTACTGTTCAATTAATAGTGGTATAAGATCTGTACCATGTGAACATTTTCTCTCTCAAACACGGACCGTACACATGGTTCGTTGAAGAGTGGCTAGTATTCAAGTAAATTTTCCGGTATAACTGTCGCTCAAGAATGGAAAGTTTATATCACCCCTTCCATCCTCACGTGCAATAGGATAAAAACAATACGAATGTTTGCAATGAGAAGGCAATACCTGTGGCCAGACAGTTGGGTGGAGCAAAGTCAAACTGGAAATAAACCAAGCAAACACCACGTCAATCTGGTCACCACGCTTCAGATGTATGAACTATAATATTACTACTTGTTTGATAGACCTGGGCTCAATTATTCGGCGTGCTTGGTGCAATAAAGAAGTCGTAATGAAGTTCCATGCAATCGGTCGCCATTGTAAATTGGATCACACGTGAAGATAAAGCTAGTTTTGGCGGTTAAATGAAGTCCCACGTAGGATTGCCAACCAGCGAAAACAGCTGGGGACAAACGGAGATGAGGTGTTTATAACCGATCAGCTGACAATAGTGAAATGTTGTAATAGAATATATTAATGTATCCACTGACAGACTGAAAAAATCCAGTGCGTCCGCTTTAGGACAATGTTGTCAAGTTGTTCCCAATTCAGCACGTTTCCGGAGAAATCACAGCAATTTTGTTGGTCCGATTTGTCAACGCACTTGTGAATTGTAGCATGTAAATATTGTTTCCTCATGTATTGTCAATCAGTACATTGCCGGTTAACAGCAGAACAGGGTTTATCGCCACCCGAAACAAACAAAACCATGTGCATGAAGTATAGAGGGTGTGATTTGCTACTCATGCATCTTATCGTCAAATATAGTGATGTAGGAAATTAACTAGAAAGTTACACAACAATTCCCTAGAACAAGTGTCACGGCTAACGTGGGACGCTTTAAAATTGCGAGTTCTTAACAGTGCTGATTGTGCTTCCTTAAATAAATATTTCAGTTAAAGGTTTGTACTAGCTCAACAAAGATGGCCCGTGTTCGTTCCGAAACATTTAACGAGTGCACGCCTTGATCTTCAGCCGGCCCACTGCACACTTCAGTGAGTGTAACGTTATCATAAAGACCGGCTCACCTGTTGCGTACTGTCCGAAAGTACGTTTCAATTAACTTATAGATGACTACTTGCCTGGGGTATGCCCAGTTTTACTCCCACACCATAGGGTAACCTGGTGCGGCAACTTTCGAACTATTCCACTGGTCATTAGTTGGACAGTAATAGCATGCTGACTTTGAAAAACTTGCCAACGAATAAACGAGAAAATTGAAGTTTGTGTGAATGCAGCAGCTGACTTATGACATCACACGCGTGTTACACAGAGCTGCGTTGCACAGCTGTGTGACGTCACACGCTGACGTCACAGTCCTGTGGCAAACCTGTACCACTTCGCATAAAGCACTAACCGGTTCGGTCTGATCAGTTACCTCCCGCGTTTACTATCAAGGCTTTTTACTTTCGTACATGGGACAAGCTGACGTCAACTTGCTGAAGCGAATACGTTCAAACGTCAAAGAAATAGTAACCTCGTTGTGTACGTCCTCTGCTGTGAATCGCGCCGTGTGCAATTAACTTCCGCGTTCTCAAATCTAAGGTAGAACGCCCATCGTTTTACACCATACTAATGCATTGGGCTGATGAATACATGTACCAAACATGATCACACCATGACCACATGATGTTTTTATATGGCCTGCAAAAAAATGAGGCGCAACAAGGTGAACAGTTACCGAAACCCCACAGATGTCTGCAATAGACTAAGGTTTAATTCCGCCAATTTAGAATAAATTTGTTCCAGCACAATAAAGATCTTATTTCACAGTCATCGGAGCCCTGTTTACGCAAAAATTACCCAACGGTACTTCAGAAAGTAGCAATGGTCTGGCTAACCAGGATAGACTACCAATGGAAATTGTCTAAAAAACGTTCGTGGAGAATCATTAGGTCAGGGCTACTGTGCTCTGACGGGATAATGAATTTAGACGACCATGTCGCACAAGATGATAAAGTCCCAAGTCGTAAGTTTAGTCCCGAATGATAGAGTTAGAAAGAGTGTTATTTCATTCGGTCCTGATACACCTGAAACGCGGATAATCGTTTGAGAGAATCATAGTTGTATGTAGAAAGTTATGTGCACTGAGTGACGGAACATTCCTGCTAGATAGGCTTAATGAGAACTTAGCTTAATCCAAGATGAATTGTGCACCATTTGGAAATATTCCCCAATGTAAAGTCCTGATTAGATGAGCAACAGTCGACTGTGAATAGGTAGGTGCGGATGCATTAGTTAAATTGTAAACGTAATCCCAGTTCGTTCATGCAAATATTTACTCACTGTCAAGATAGTGCTTAAAAAGATTGTCTATCAATTACTCAATTTTTATGGCTAATGCACCCTCCAACAAAACCGTAGATAGTCAGTGTACGGCGCGCAGGACTTACAGATCAGAAGTAAGCACTGCAAAGAGGATGCATCAATTTGTCCAGGAATTGCTGCAGTCCTCCGGCGTCACGGTTGTCACTTCTGTTGACACTTATGGTGACGCCCTTCATACGAGGTTAGAAACGTGCAAGTAATTTACCAGGCCACACCCTAACCCTCAGTTGTGTGAAAGACACTCTCGAGTTAATTCAGCTTAACATAATGTTGTCTCGCTCGGCAGCAAGAGCAACTAAAATCAACACCTCATTTATCACTCGGTATGTTGCGGGCGAACTGGAGGATAAATGTTTCAACTTAAAAGGTGTACTATCAGAAAACTCGCACAAATATTCTAAGTTAGCGATTACTTCATTGAAATAGCATTTTTAAAATACAATCATTTCGCAGTTTGATACATGTGTACGCTGCCATCTGGTCAACTGAAAGCATCAAGTTGGACATTCCGGAGGACCGTGCTAACAGTTGGAGACAAAACTAAATTCTTACACTTGGGTTTGTTTGCAGTATTTTCCACCAAAATAAAGGTTTATGTCGGGGTTATATAGTTTTGACACCATGGCATATCCGCCTCCAGCAATCTACATTATCTGTACACGTTTGCCAGTCGTCTTCCTACATTCAATCCACCTATTAGGCACCCTTCACGCATTACAAATTGGATGTTCAACTACCGCCTATAACGTTTGATTGCAAGAAACGTGTAACTCGATCAGACGCGGGACCCACGTAGATTACCGGTCATTCATTACGCGAACACGTTTTACTCAGACTTGCTCACCATCCTCATTGTTTTATTTGCCTTTGCAGGTTTGCTTTCATTTGGTTATGCTGAGTCGTGAGGACCAGAAAACTGTGTCCGAATGGAATGTGGTAATCGATTGTTGGGAGTTCACCGCATACTGTTAAATGGAACAAAATGGAAAAAAGTTCGAAGGTTCATGCTACAATAGTGGCAGCAGCAATCGCATAGAAGGAGGTGGTGGAGGTTTGGATATCTTTGGTATAACTGGATATAGCGCGTTATGCTCTTCAGAGTATACGTTTGACAGTTCGAATGGCAAGCACACATCCAAACTCAACGTGTTTTCAGAAAGACGGTACAATTCCGGATGAGTTTATTCAGCATTCGGCTGCGTTGCGCTTTTGTACTAACGATATTTTTTAACATCCTCTAAAACGGCCAGTGAAATAAATGCAGAATGAAATCATCTGTATTTGAAATCGTGTATTCTTGAAGATTTATTATTCCATCATTGCTCAATATTCTGCAGCGCTGTATGTCCCCCTGGCTGATGCTGTGCCAGTCGATTTTATCAACCAGCAAGTCGGGAGCTGATGAACGTTCATTGGCATTTACGTACTGAAAGGAATGATCTTAAATGACAAGCGTTCACACATAAGATTGCTTCAAAAACATCACGATGGTATCTTCCTAGTATTCTTCACTCCAAGCCAGTTATTCGCCGCCGACTACACTCCGTGCAGAGCGAAAGAAGTGCTCACATCTACCTTCAAAGATACAAATCCGATTCCGATGGACTTTCCGACAGACCATCAAACCGGTTACAAAACTGAAAGGCTCAACAGAGAAGATGTGTTCTTAATCCATTCCGGTAACAGTCAATTTCTCCAGCTCGTTTGTAAGAGGTACACCGCTGGCAGACAAGTTTAAGTCAACACCCATTGTGAATAGTGTGCGTGACTTGGTTTTCATAATCGCTGGGTTAATGCAAACAATGGAT